>CM024683.1:7745310-7809042 GCA_014182735.1 Corymbia maculata | reverse complement strand
CACTTTTAATCTCCCTCAGTCGTTGTGATACTTAAACTCAAATAAGGGACTTTAAAAAAGATAAAGCCTTTACTCCACTAGTATAATTTTTATTATTATTAATATAGACTATTATTTTACTTTAGTAAATTTGAGCAATGGAAAAGTATAAACTTTTTATTATGTTGAATAAGATTTAGCAAATTCTATATATTTTCATGTGCCATCTTGAATTTCACAAATCAAGGTTGCCTAGCTAGTAGTGCCTCGGTTCCTAAGATCTTAAATGATAGGTTCATGAGACCTACTATAAAATTCATTAAATATTAAACTAGACTGTAGTCACCACTCATTGATTTAGGAGAATCTAAGTAGATTGGACATATATCATCATAGGTAATATAGGAGAAGTCGAACACTCCCTAAGTACACACATGAAGAAAGTCATTAAACGTAACGTACAAAACTTAGGTGTGGGAGTTCAGTTGTGTGTGGAATGGATTAGAATCCCATCATGCCTTTTTCGTAGAACAAATCATGTGTTGGTGTCAAATGTAATAGTAGCCCAAATATTCAATTTCTATGTGTAACCTATTGTTACGACCTAAAATTAAATTTTCGAAAATAATAATAGGTTTAGGGGTATTATTAATTTCGGGCCGACGGCTTTTAATTAACTCGGGCTCTCCCAAGCCCATACCCCGCGCGACATTGGGATATTCGTAAAACTTTTCAAATAGGGAGTCGCCACTAGTTTATTGAGGTCGACTAGGAACCGAGCGAGACATGGGAGCGCGTCTCGCTTTTTTACACAACCAGAGGGTCTAGGGTCGGGGACTTGATTACGTTAGTCATGCGACCAACGCCCTTTCGGTACCTAACTTGATCATTTATTAATGAGGTCATGGCAACGTATTCGAGAATTCTAAGATATGTCATAACCGTTATAATGTAAGAAAATAACGTTCAAAATATTATCGCAGAAATAAGGTGCGGGAATAATCCTAATAACGTAAACTAGGAAAACCTATTGTAGAGCCATAAAGACTTATTCAATTTTAGTCTTTTTTTTTAAGGGTTTTCTATTTTTTTTTTGGAATTTTTCTGACTTTTCTGAATTTTTCTGAATTTTTAATATTTTTAATATTTTTTAATATTTTCGAATTCTTCGAAATTAAATAAAACAAGCTTTCGAGATTTTTGATATTTTCTGACTTTTCCGAAAATTTAAGAAAAATATTTATTAATTTTTAGAATTTTCTGATTTTTTCTATTTTTTTGGAAAAAATTTTAATATTTTAATATTTTCGAAAATAAAATAAAATAAAAATATTTGTTTTCGAAACTTCCAGATTCCTGAATTTTTCCATGCATTTTCTGAATTTTCATATTTTTTAATATTTTTTGATTTTCTGAAATTTTTTGTTTTTTTTTAGATATTTTTAAATTAAAAAAAAAGGTGATTCGGACCGGGTCGCGAGACTCGGCCCTACTAAACCGACCCGGACCCTATCGGTTTGGGCCGGGGCAATGACCGGGCTGGCCGAATGGCCCGGTAGAAAAGTACTCTAAATCGCCCATCGACAATAAAATAAAAGAATAAAAAGCCCATTTTCCTATTTCTAAAATTTCAGCCCACACCAACAAACGGCCCACATTCAGACCCAGCCCATTCGAAAAATTCTCAGTCCGGCCCATTTTCATTTTATTTTCAGCCCCCTTTTTCTATTTTTGTTTTGTTGTTTTTTTTATTGCTCTTTTTCACTTTTGTCCTTTTTCGCATGCATTTTTCTCTCTCTTCTCCGTACGTCTTCTTCTTCCCTGGTCTGCATGCCCGACGCCTGTGAAGCCGCCTCACCGGACCGACGTTGAGTGCTGCTGCGAGACCTCATTGGCCTTAAAAGGGGTCGCCCTAGCATCGTCCGGCGTCGACCATTCCATCCGACCGACGCCGGACGTGTCGCGATGACCTCCGGCGATCCGGAAGCTCACCGTCGCCGGAAAAATAAAAACATCTCTTTTCGACTCCAAAACATGCGGAAATCACATGAAACTAACTAAAATGCTAAGATAAACACGATATCAAGCCATATACAGTCAAAGATCTACAAAAACAGGTCGTCGAGGATGGATTAAACCATGAAATTTTAAGGTTTCATTCGGGCATTTCATCGAACAGGTTTCGTGCATGAACGAAAACGGGGCTATTCGACTCGAGCAGGCCCGAGGCCGAGACCGAGCTTCTATTTAATCATACCAGCATGCGAGAACAACATTAATGGAGGAGCGTCGGGGCCGGGGCTCGCGCGAACCGGTCGACGCGAGCTCCGCCCGCGTTTTTTGGAAATAACACACTGGGCGTTTGGAGAACCTACCTTGCTCAAAGGAAAAACCGCAGCTGGCAGGGACGGTCGGGAAGTCCTCCGGCGATGACCAAACGCAGACTTGAGCCTGCCTTCTCCCTCACAGTTTGCTCTGTCACGTTTCACTCTCTCGGACGTCCGGTCTTCTTTTTTTTTTTCTCGCACAGGTTTTGAGCCTTTTTCTCCGAGAACCGAGTGGCGGCACCCTCCTCCCGTCGATCCTCCTCGTTCTCTCGCTTCTTCTTCTTTTTTCTCTCCCCCAATGATCCTCTAAAAAAATCAGAAAATGGGAAGAAGAAAAAGATCCTTGCCTCCCTTCCTCTCCCGGTTTCTCTTTCTCTCTCGTTTTCTCTCAGTGGTGGGGGTTATTCGAGAGGCCACGTTCCCCTCTCCCCCCACGTTCTGCTCCTTGTCTCCGCGGTGGGGGTTATTCCCGAACGCCCCCTTGTTTCTCGCCCCTCTCCGTGCGTGCGTTGCCTTTTTTCTCCTTCCCTTCCCGCGTTCCTTTGTGTTCCTGGAGAATGAAGGGGTCAAAGCATAACATGGGCTGGGAAAGAAAGAAAGTGGGGCCGAGCCAGCCCACTTGAAATTTTTTAAAAAAATATTTTCGAAATTTTTTTATTATTATTAATTAATAAATTTTTTTAATTTTTAATTTTTTTTTATCTTTTCTATGAATTAATATATATATATATTTATATATGGAAATAAATGGGCATTTAAAACAAAAACAAACAAAAATTCGGGTGTCAACAGCTGCCCCTCTTTGAAAGGGAGCTCGAAGAGATTCATTTCAAAGACTAGGTGACACCCGATTTTTATCGACGAGCCATGGGATAGCAAATTCATTTCATTCATCATTTTTTTTTTTTTTGGCGAGGTCTTGCCTCATACAAACGAGTTTCGACTAAGAATAAATGGTTTAAGGAAGACCCATGAACCGTGTGGTTTTAAGGATATGACCACAAACCGTGTGGTTTAAGGATATGACCACAAACCGTGTGGTTTAAGGATACGCCCACAAACCGTGTGGTTTAAGGATACGCCCACCAACCGTGTGGTTTAAGGATAGACCCACGAACCGTGTGATTTAAGGATAGACCCACGAACCATGTGGTTTAAGGATAGCCCACGAATCGTGTGGTTTAAGGAAACCATGTGGTTTAAGGATACGTCCACGAACCGTGTGGTTTTAAGAATAGACCCACGAACCATGTGGTTTAAGAATACGCCCACCAACCGTGTGGTTTAAGGATAGACCCATGAACCGTGTGGAAATTGCATGGTTTCAGGTTGACCATGAACCATTGTGAGAATTGTATGGTTTCACTGAGTGAACCTATCAAATTCAACTTGAGCAAATGTCATTATAGACAATATCATAAAGATGTATTGGCAATATTGTAACATTAATTGCATAAGCAAATCAAGCTAAGTCCGATTAAATTGAAAACATTTGACCTTTTGATTTTGATTTTATTTTTTTTGATTTTTTTGATTTTTTTTTTTTGGTATCATGTACCGCAAAATTGTCATTAAGCTTGAAAGATATCATTAATCATCAAATCCCTTTAAAAGAAAAATCATATCAGAATGATCATACTCATGAAAGAGGTTTATTAAGCATGCCAAGCAAGAGTTCTTAGTTAGAAAAGGCTTATCACATGCTCTCAAGAAGGGGCTATCCGATCCCATCAAATCATGTGGGAAGTGATTTGATCACTCAATTTACCTCCCATTTCCAATGCCGAAGGATTTGAGAATCATTCGCAATAAGTACATCTTGACCAATCCAAAAGGTCTTTTGAAGGGACCGTAATGTAGGTTTGGTCATGGCTTTAACAATGGATAAGCATTATTGGCTATGAAATGAAACAATTATTGGCCCAACATCTTCGCTAGGTTTACAAGTCAAGTAACCTTAAGATGAGATAAAACAACCTTGCCCCCACTTCTTCGAGTAGTAGCTTCCTTGGAAAATTCTTACACCCACTTAAATCATCCCAATCTGAAGAGACTTAGGGAAGGGTTGAAATGTTGGTTTGGTTAAGGCTCTAAAGGCTCAGAACTTTTCACAAAAAGGGATTTGAAAGTTGGTGATTATCATGGCACAATTGTCATATCACTCAATCTTTTAAAAGCACTTGACTTTTGAAACCTGAATTATCTCGAAAGACCTTTGACTAATCAAATACAAGCTTTGTCATTCTCAATTTTTTCTTTGCATTTGCAATGATTTTCTTTTCAATGCAAGCATTGCGAATCTTCCCTTTTTTTTCTTTTTTCTTCTTTTTTTCCATGGGCATTGGCCTTGCTTTTACCAAGCACACTACTTTTTTATGCCCCTTAATTTTCGTTGGACATTTACTCTTTTGAACTTTTTGAGCTTTCAAGACTTTCAAGATGCTTTCCACACTTTCACGTAAATGCGAATTATGTTGGCCAATCATATGCCTTACTCCAATATGGGGGAGATAATCACCACTTGGGTTTTAGAAATGAACAATCAGGTTCAACTTGGTTCAAGCAAAGGGTATCAGTGTTTGGATAGAGAAATGAATGCTCTTCTTCACTTTGGGATGTTTCAAGCTTTCATAAGAATTCACCTGAAGTTACCACAAAAAGATTAATGCAAGTGAAAGCAATGAAGTCTTTCTCATCTTTTCACCAAATGATGTCAACTAAAACCACCAAATTTGCCCCATTGTGGGGTGGCTCTTGACAGGGGTATTTTATGATTTCTTCGCATTTAAGGCTCAAAGGGGCTGACTATGGTCACCTGCAGTGTATAAGATAGAGAAAAGGAATGCCTCTTTTCATTTTGGTCCATGTACCAATTGCGAATGACTCTTTTGCCCTTAAACGACATAGGTCTTCTTTTTTCGCTTAGTTCTCATGGTATTTGAAGGATGTGTTTGGAAGTAGCTTGCCTTTCCTCATCCTAAAAAAAATCCTTGCTTGGCATGATTAACATCTCAGTTTCATTTGGTCAAGATCATCTGAGTGGATTAATCTCTATGATGAATTTTGATGCAAAATGAGTAACCTAGCAATTTGAGGCCTCTTTTTTTTCTTTTTCTTTTTATATGGTGTTGCCGATTAGACATTTAATGATTACCTCAAAAAAGTTGTGTGATCAGCGACACCTCTTGAAAATCATCAGGGTCCTGCAAATCGGAAACATATACAAAACAAATATGCATGGAACGTGTGATATGCATGATATGTATGTTATGAACAATGCATGATCTAAGTGACTCAGATTGTATCAAAAAGCGCTCCAAGGCCTCCTGATTTCATTCATGGAAAGTACTTCTTTACTGAATCAGCATTTACAATCTTTGACAATTCTTGGTTATCCATCTCTACCAAAACTAACGCGCCCCCAGGCAGTATCTTCTTGATGACATATGGTCCTTCGTAGTTCGGAGTGAACTTCGCACGTGGATCCGATATGATAGATAAAACTTTCCTCAACACGAGGTCGCCTTCTTGGAAGTGTCTGGGTCGAACCTTGCGATTAAAAGCCTTTGCAACTCGCTTCTAATAGCACTGACCATGACATAGTGCAGCAACTCTTTTCTCATCGATCATGTTGAGTTGTTCATATCTTTGTTGCAGCCACTCAGCTTCAGAGAGTTTACTTTGTGAGAGAATTCTCAACGAAGGGATTTCCACTTCTACTGGTAAGACGGCCTCCATACCGTACACTAGTGAGAACGGTGTTGCCCCGGTTGAAGTTCGTATCGAAGTTCGGTACGCCATTAATGCATACGGCAACCGCTCATGCCAATCGCGATAGTTATTCGCTGTCTTGGACAGAATCTTCTTTATGTTCTTATTAGCCGCTTCTACAGCACCATTCATCTGTGGACGATAGGGTGACGAGTTCAAGTGACGGATTTGAAATTCACACAGAAATCCATCAACAATCTTGTTATTCAGATTGGAACCATTATCCGTAATGATGGCTTCAGGTACGCCGTAACGTGCAATGATGTCACGCCGAATGAATTTGGCCACATTCCTCGCGGTGACATTAGCATATGAGTTTGCTTCGATCCACTTAGTGAAATAATCGATGGCCACCAGGATGAAACGATGCCCATTAGAAGCCTTAGGGTTGATTGGCCCAATTACGTCAATTCCCCACATAGAGAATGGCCACGACTGAGTCATTAAATGCAACTCATTTGGCGGAGCATTGATTTTATTTCCATATATTTGACATCGATGACAATAGCGAACATGCTTAATGCAATCGGTTTCCATCGTCGGCCAATAGTACCGAGCCTCATGATCTTTCTCGCTAAAAGATGGCCGTTCATGTGAGGCCCGCATTCTCCTTCGTGTATTTCTTGCATCAATTGACTGGCTTCCTTGGCGTCGACGCATTTTAACAAGATTGAATCATATGACCTCTTGTAGAGTACACTCCCGGAGACAAAGAATTTCGATGCCAATTTCTTGAGATATTTTTTATTAGCCTCTTCACACCGTTGAGGGAATTTCCCATGTTGAAGGTAATTTAAGATGTCATAGTACCATGGGTTTTGATCGGCTCATCTTCGGCGCCATACAATAAGCGGGCGCTCGAAACCTCAATTTTCAACGGCTCAATGTCTAATCCTTCCATTACATTCAACATTGATGATAATGTGGCCAATGCATCGGCAAACTGATTCTGGGATTTGGGCAAGTATTCGAAGGCTATTTCATCAAATTCTTTTATTAATTCTTCCAAAAACTCATGGTACGGGACCAGCTTTGGATCACGAGTTCGCCACAAGCCTTCGGTTTGCAGAATAATGAGCGTAGAATCTCCGTACACTTGCAATTTTTTTACTTTCATGTCAATGGCCAACTGCAACCCTAGGATACATGCTTCATATTCCGAGACATTATTTGTACAAGGAAAGACCAACTTGGCCGCCACAGGATAATGTTGACCAGTAGGGGAGATCAAGATTGCCTCAGTTCCTGACCCGATAAATTGACGGCACCATCAAAATACATGACCCACTTGTCATTCGAGATTGCCAAGATGCGTTCATCAGAACCGTATGTTGTATCATGGGATTCCGTATCTTTTGAACTCCCAGCCAACATATCAGTTATAACTCTTCCTTTTATCGACTTTTGTGCCACACTTGTGTATGTCAAATTCGAAATGAGGACCGCCATTTAGCCATCTTTCCAACCAATGCTGGCTTCTCAAGCAAATACTTGATTGGGTCATTTTCACTCACCAGGTGGATTTGATAAGAGTATATTGGCGTAGCCGATGCAACACCCAAACCAATGCCACACATGTTTTCTCCACTTTTGAGTAGTTTATCTCGGAGACAGTGAATTTCTTGCTGAGATAATATATGGCACACTCCCTTTGATCATTCGGCCTTTTTTGCACAAGGACGGCCCCAAACGATTCTTCATGTATGGTCAGGTAGAGAATTAATGGTATCCCCGGTACCGGTGGCACTAGTACTGGAGGATGTGATAGATAATGCTTTATCTCCTCAAAGGCTTTCTGACATTTAGCATCCCATTCAATTTTAGCATTCTTCTTCAGGAGCTTGAAAAAGGTTTGGCTGTCTCGGACGGTTGAGAAATGAACACTCCGGCAACGTAATTCAATCTTCCCAAGAGACTTCGAACTTCCTTGACAGTAGAAGGAGCTTTAAGGTCACAGATAGCCTTAACTTTCGATGGGTCGATCTCAATGCCCCGGCCATCGACCATGAAACCCAATAGCTTCCCAGACTTTGCCCCAAATATGCATTTTGTAGGGTTAAGTCTCGGCTTAAATTTTCGAAGTCGATCAAATAACTTCGGGACTTCCAAGTGGTCTTGTCGACGCTTCGATTTAGCGATCATGTCATCGACATATACTTCTATCTCTTTATGCATCATGTCGTGGAATAGAGTGACCATCGCCCTTTGATATGTGGCTCCCGCATTCTTTAAGCCAAATGGCATCACCTTGTAACAAAAAGTTCCCCATGGTGTGATGAATGATGTTTTACTTTTATCTTCTTCTTTCATCTTGATTTGATTGTATCCAGAAAACCCATCTACGAAAGAGAATAATTCAAAACCCGCAGTGCTATCAACCAAAACATCAATGTGAGGCAAAGGAAAATCATCCTTTGGGCTCGCTCGATTTAAGTCACGGTAATCTATGCAGACCCTGACCCGTCTATCTTTTTTCATGACTAGTACTATATTAGCAATCCAATCAGGATAGTGAGATACTTCGATGAAATCCACCTTCAACAGCTTCATGACCTCTTCTTCAATCTTTTTGGAAAGGTCAGGTTTTGTTCTTCGTAGCTTTTGCTTTTTAGGTGCCACATTTGGATCCGTCGGTAAAGCATGCTCCACAATTTGTGGATCTAACCCTGGCATATTCGCGTATGACCACGCGAACACGTCTTGATATTCTTTTAGAAGCTCAACCATCTTTCTTGCTTCATTCTCGAGACAAATTAGCTCCAATCGAGTTTCTTTGACATTTTCGCATCTCCCGATTCACAGTGATTGTTTGTTCAACTGTCAAAGGCTTAGATTCTTCATGACGAATCCAGTCTCTCTCTATGTCTCTTTGAACATCCTCGTCATCATGCTCAGACTCACAAGAATCTTCGTTGTACAAATCCAAGTCACATATGTACCTACCATGATCATGCTGAATGACATGCTCCGATGGCTGGAAGGGAGTCATGGAAGGGCCTGCCTTTTCATCCTCAGTAACGGTGCACACAAGGTCAGGATCGAACAGGTCAACTATGTTCGAGATGGCCCCCTCCTCTTCTTGCAGCAGTTTAGGCAACTTGACAAATGTCCTTTCGAAACGAAGACGGAGTTCCTCTAGTGAAGGAGGGAGTAATCCCTGTTGATTCCAAGTTGGAATAGTTCGGCTTTGATAGCTAGCTCGACTCATGTGGCTATTAAAAGCACCTCGGCTTCCGAATCCTCTAGGGTAACCTTGGTTCCCACGACTAGCTCGGCTTTTGCCTTCTCCTCTCGAACTTGAACCTATCACCTCTCCACTTCATTTCTTATACTCAAAAGCTTCTTGGTAGCCTAAACCAGTTTTCTTTTGATTTCCCACTACCTCGATAGGCTTTACAATGCCTTGTGCATACATCCCTAACCCTGCCCCTGGAACATGGTTATATTCTAGTAAAACTTTGCTTGCCATGATAGAAGAGGCAGAGAATTCAGGACGTCTGATGATAGACCCAATGGGCACATGCACCATTGATACCAGTTCGAGGGTTTGATAGCTAGGTTCTTCATTCACTCCGGGCTCTACATATGGGATGGCTGTGTCTTGGAATATCTTGAAATTTGTTTCACAACGAACAGTCACTAACTTCTTCTTTGAAATGAACCGAACTATTTGATGCAAAGTGGAAAGCACAGCTATAGCAGCATGGATCCAAGGTCGACCCAAAAGGAGATTGAAGGCACTAGGGATGTCGAGCACTTGAAATTTTATTGTGAATGGAGCCGGACCAATCAATAATTCAAGCTCGATTTCCCCATTGACTCCTTCCTTACACCATCAAAAGCTCGAACAGTGGATTGAGATGCAGTGATTTCTTCCTCACTCACTCCAAGGCGATGAAGAGTAGCCAGTGGACAGATATTCAGAGCAGATCCATTATCGAGCAGTATGCGGGGTACAATCATATCACGACATTTGGCCGAAATGAGTAAAGCTTTGTTGTGGCTAGTGCCCTCCTCAGGAAGATCCTTCTCTGAAAATGAGATTTGGTCTGTCAATAAAATGGATCCAATGAACTCCTCCAACTGTTTGTCGCCAATATCTTCGGACACATGAACTTCATTTAGAACTCTCAAGAGTGCATTCTTATGTTTCTCAGAAGTTTTAAACAGCTCTAAAAGTGATATTTGAGCCGGCATTTTCCTCAACTGCTCTATCACGTCAAACTCACTATTTTTTATCATGGCTAAAAACTGCTTAACCTCTTCATTAGTGACAGCTTTCTTCTCAATGGCTTCTACAGGCATGTAACAACGACTCGATCAAGTGATAGCATCTACTTCCTCAGTCCCGTAGTCCCATGGGACCGCTTTAGTACTGAAATTGGCCAAGGGCTTCTTCGGATTCGTCTCTTGGTCAGAAGGTGGTAGCTCAATCACAACAGGTTGTGATCCGTCCGCTTCTATCTCTAAACTTGCAAACCCTTCCGTGGCCAAATCGATGACCACGTGCTCGGTTCGATTCTCGTTATAATCCCATTGATCCCCTTCAGCGGATAAGTTAATAACAAATGGTGTGATCATAGCCACAACATCTTCTCCAAAAGGATTTTCCATGCCGACGTGTGAATCATACATATCAGTTTCGCGTTTCTGACCCTTCCAATCTTCATATCACATTCACATCTTCAATGTGAGCAGGCAAAGGGTTTTTTTGGACATTGGGTTGTTCTTTAAATGATAAAATCCCTTTGTCAAGTAAGTTCTGAACTTTGTTTTTCAACGTCATGCAGTTGTCTACATCATGGCCTTTTTCTCCCATATGGTACTCACATGACTTTGCTAAGTCGAACTCGAAAAATTTAGGAGGATTGTCACGAGGGATTTCTTTAGCCACCAACCTCTTTTCCAGTAGCATGGGCAACAACTTAGATAGTGGCCTAGGCAGAGGAGTATACTGTCTTGAAGTCCACTTGTTTGGCTCAAAATTCTGATATTTCCCACGTGATGCAGAGGAGCTTTGTGCACTTGCAAATGGCTTTGGGGCAACTGGAGCTTGTGCATAAGCTACCTCAGCTTCTTTCTCCTTCCTATGGGTAACCTTTCGACTTGATCCCTCAGTTATACGGCCATCATGTATAGCTCCCTCAATTCTTTCACCCACGGCAACCAAGCGAGGTAAGTTTTCACAATCTAATCCAATCATCCTGTTATAAAAGTCAATAGGAAGGGTGTTGATGAACAGCTCCACCATCTCTTTGTCATCAAGTGGGGGTCGAACTTGTGCGGCCAAGGTACGCCACCTTTGAGCAAAAGATCTAAAAGATTCATTTCTCTTTTTTTCCGTGCGAGCCAGTATGCTTTGTGTCGGGGCGATCTCAGTGTTATACTTGTACTGCATCACAAATGCTTCCGCTACATCCTCCCACTTCTCCATTTTCTCAGGTTCGAGCAAAATATACCATTGTAACGCCATCCTAGTTAAACTCTCCTGAAAGGTGCGAATCAGCAAAGGGACATTTTGAGCATAACGTCCCATCCTATTCAAATAATACTTCAAATGGATTCTAGGATCCCCAGTGCCATCGTACTTAGTGAACTCCGGAATTTTGAACTTGTCCGGGAAGTCCATCTTGGTGTATTGAGATAAATCTTCAACCATGCTAGCCTCGTACCCTTGCAAGGCATTAAGCTTCTCATCCAGTTTAGCAAACCTCTTGCTATTCTCCTCCTCCATCCGGCCCGAGATGGCTTCCGAGATAGGGTCTAATTCCACCACCACAGGGGTTTGATGTGCCACTTCTTCAGTCAACTTCCCTCTACTATTGGCATTATTGGCTTGCGGAGTTGTAGGTGTGTTTTGATTGGAGGCGGCAACCGCCAAGCTAGACTTGATCTCGCTTGCGAATTGTGCGAATTGTGCAGCCAACTTGGTGATTTTGTTATCAAGTGCGGTGATCCGAGCATTTTGTTCTTCAGCATTCATTTCCACCGACTTGGATCGAGTACGGATAGGTGAACGCCTTGAAGCCGTGACGGTGGTACCTGGTCAATAAATAGGTAAACACACATGAGCACGAGATGTAAAGTGATGCCGGTCCATGACAATGATCTAATCGCCCCGTTTCATTCATTTCATAAAAGAAAAGAGTCTCTTGACAACGTAGCTAGAAATCAGAATAAAACATCCCGACATTAGAACTAGGAAAAGAAAATAACAAGACTCCTCAAACAATAAAACAGAAAAAGAAAAGGAAAAGAAAAAGAAAATAAAACTGGCCTAAACACTATTATAAGGAAACCAAAATAGACTCAAGCATTTTTATTTTTTTTACTTGATCTATGTACAAACGGTGGGAACAAACTCTCTCATAACTATCTAACTAGTCCTGGCTGACTTGGACGCACGCTCCTTGGCCTCCTTGAGCTCCCTTTTGAGGAGCTTGATCTCCGCGCGATTAGTGGCCTTCGATAGTACATTAGGGATCTTCGGGCGCCACTCTTCGGGAATTTTGTGTTGGAGAATGTACTCCATCGAGGCATAGTAGACTTTCTCTTTACCCTCTAACTCCTCCTCGGGCCAAATCAATTTTTGGGGATGACACATGTCCCACATCGATTGAAGCAGCATAATGGAATTCTCGTGATCGCGGTCTCCATTCGTGAAATCGGTCTTGAGCGGGGCTTCTTGCAGTGTTAATGGAAGTTGTTGCACGACTTGGTATTGTCGAGTAACCCTAATTGGGTAATACTCGGTAGCGCCCGTTATTCCTAACAAAGGAATGGGCCCGATACCTCCACATGTAAGCCGAGCCTCGTGAACTCGGAGCCACCTAGCGTGCCATAGGAAATCTTCAGGGTCGGGATTTTTCATAAAGGCTACCCAATCGGAGTAGTGATAATCAGGTGCATGCCCTTTTTTTTTCTTTAAATTTCAAAATTGGGTGATTAAGATCACCGATGTCATGTATGGTCATTAAATTGCCAAATCCCTTGAGGTGAGAGAGGAACCAAATTTGCAAAAGTTCAGGAGGAGCATGTAAAGCTTCTTTTCCATTTTCTTTAAAACGAGTGAGGGAAAGAAAAGTCTCGTTCAAAACAGCATTAACAAAACCTTTCCCCATACACACCTCTTGAACAACACTTGCGATAGATGGGTCGATAGTATTCTTACTATGGGAAAAACCATAAACCCGAAGAATGCTAACACAAAAATCCATCTCATTTGACTGACGGAGCATTTTGAAAGAGTCCATTCAAAAATGAAAATGGGCAAGTATTGCGGTTAGCCTTCAAAACTTTTCTTACATCTTCCCTCTTGACTCTAAAGAAATCAGCTAAAGCTGATACATGCTCTACTCCGATAGGTGGCCTAATCAATTCCGACACTAAGGGTTTCCCAATGATAGCGCTAAATTCCTCTAAGGTGGGGGTGAGCTCGTGTTCACCAAAAATGAATGTGGAGGTCTCGGGGCACCAAGTGTGTGCTAATACCTGAATAATGCCATAATAGACTTCTATGTCTAATAAAGAAAGTAGCCATCCCGCATTGGATTGTACGAACCCCCGACTGACATGGTCTAATCTACTCCACCAAGCACGCAGTTCCTCCTTTGGGACAGAGATGATACGAAGCTCAGGTCCTCCTATTGCATACAAACCTAAAAACTCGCAAACTACCTAATTGTCATGGACCGGCTGAAAAGAATAAATGTAAGTAAATTGCAAGTGTGAGAGTTTAGGAGACTTACTTCACCCAATAAAAATTAAAATCAATCACATAGACATCCGCATGAGGCGTGGGTCAATTTCTACTCTAGATGGCTCAAATGAAGCCACGGGATTACCGGACTGAACCGACATGATCGCGGTTGGGTCGGGGTTCCCATGACTCCGGCTTTGTCAAAGAGTCGACCCGTGCTGCGTGTTTGCGAGCCGGGGTGGAAGCTCTCGACATTGAAAGAATTTCGGAATTGAGATGGGCGACTCGTACTACATGATGGTAGTCGGAGTGGTATCCATCTCAACACCATCCTAAGTGATCCTAATGCGGCCCAGGTCCGGCGGCAGGTTGTGTGTGCTAAAGTGTAGTGCCATGTAAGGGAGACATGCACAACAATTTATATAGCAACCAACACTTCAGAAATTCAACTATACACTCATTCACATTCGCCACCCTATAAAACAAAGTGTTAGCAAACACTCCACCCCTTATTACTCCAATCCTGCACCAACATTTAACACGAGGTTAGTGGACTTACCTCACCTTCTTGAATGCGCTGCCAAAGAAACACATTAAATAACACACAATCAAGGAAATTAGGCCTAAGTCCTCTAAGGTTCAGAACCAGTCCCCAGTGGAGTCGCCAAGCTGTCGCGACCTAAAATTAAATTTTCGAAAATAATAATAGGTTTAGGGGTATTGTTAATTTCGGGCCGACGGCTTTTAATTAACTCGGGCTCTCCCAAGCCCATACCCCGCACGACATTGGGATATTCGTAAAAGTTTTCAAATAGGGAGTCGCCACTAGTCTATTGAGGTCAACTAGGAATCGAGCGAGACATGGGAGCGCGTCTCGCTGTTTTACGCAACCAGAGGGTCTAGGGTCGGGGACTTGATTACGTTAGTCATGCGACTAACGCCCTTTCGGTACCTAACTTGATCATGTATTAATGAGGTCATGGCAACGTATTCGAGAATTCTAAGATATGTCATAACCGTTATAATGTAAGAAAATAACGTTCAAAATATTATCGCAGAAATAAGGTGCAGGAATAATCCTAATAACGTAAACTAGGAAAACCTATTGTAGAGCCCTAAAGACTTATTCAATTTTAGTCTTTTTTTTTTTTTTGGAATTTTTCTGAATTTTTCTGAATTTTTAATTTTTTTTAATATTTTTGAATTCTTCGAAATTAAATAAAACAAGCTTTCGAGATTTTTGATATTTTCTGACTTTTCGGAAAATTTAAGAAAAATATTTATTAATTTTTTAGAATTTTCTGATTTTTCTATTTTTTTTGGAAATTTTTTTAATATTTTAATATTTTGGAAAATAAAATAAAATAAAAACATTTGTTTTCGAAACTTCCAGATTCCTGAATTTTTCCATGCATTTTCTGAATTTTCATATTTTTTAATATTTTTTGATTTTCTGAAATTTTTTTTTTTTTTTTTAGATATTTTTTAAATTAAAAAAAAAAAGGTGATTTGGACCGGGTCGCGAGACCCAGCCCTACTAAACCGACCCGGACCCTATCGGTCCGGGCCGGGGCAATGACCGGGCTGGCCGAACGGCCGGTCGAAAAGTACTCTAAATGGCCCATCGACAATAAAATAAAAGAATAAAAAGCCCATTTCCCTATTTCTAAAATTTCAGCCCACACCAACAAACGGCCCACATTCAGACCCAGCCCATTCGAAAAATTCTCAGTCCGGCCCATTTTCATTTTATTTTCAGCCCCCTTTTTTTATTTTTGTTTTTGTTGTTTTTTTTATTGCTCTTTTTTCACTTTTGTCCTTTTTCGCATGCATTTTTCTCTCTCTTCTCCGCACGTCTTCTTCTTCCCTGGTCTGCATGCCCGACACCCGTGAAGCCGCCTCACCGGACCGACGTTGAGCGCTGCTGCGAGACCTCACTGGCCCTAAAAGGGGTCGCCCTAGCATCGTCCGGCGTCGACCGTTCCATCCGATCGACGCCGGACGTGTCGGCGATGACCTCCGGCGATCCCGAAAGCTCACCGTCGCCGGAAAAATAAAAACATCTCTTTTCGACTCCAAAACGTGCGGAAATCACATGAAACTAACTAAAATGCTAAGATAAACACGATATCAAGCCATATACAGTCAAAGATCTACAAAAACAGGTCGTCGAGGATGGATTAAACCATGAAATTTTCTGGGTTTCATTCGGGCATTTCATCGAACAGGTTTCGTGCATGAACGAAAACAGGGCTATTCGACTCGAGCAGGCATGAGGTCGAGACCGAGCTTCTATTTAATCATACCAGCATGCAGAAAAACATTAATGGAGGAGCGTCGGGGGCCGGGGCTCGCGCGAACTGGTCGACGTGAGCTCTGGCCAGCGTTTTTTTGGAAATAACACACTGGGCGTTTGGAGAACCTACCTTGCTCGAAGGAAAAACCGCGGCTGGCAAGGACGGTCGGGAAGTCCTCCGGTGATGACCAAACGCAGACTCGAGCCTGCCTTCTCCCTCACAGTTTGCTCTGTCACGTTTCACTCTCTCGGACGTCCGGTCTTCTTTTGTTTTTCTCTCGCACGGGTTTTGAGCCTTTTTCTCGAGAACCGAAACCGGCACCCTCCTCCCGTCGATCCTCCTCTCGTATCTGCGCTTCTTCTTCTTTTTTTCTCTCCCCCAATGATCCTCTAAAAAAATCAGAAAATGGGAAGAAGAAAAGATCCTTGCCTCCCTTCCTCTCCCGGTTTCTCTTTCTCTCTCGTTTTCTCTCGGTGGTGGGGGTTATTCGAGAGGCCACGTTCCCCCTCCCCCCACGTTCTGCTCCTTGTCTCCGCAGTGGGGGTCATCTGAACGGCCCCCTTGTTTCTCGCCCCTCTCCGTGCGTGCGTTGCCGTTCTCTTTCCCTTCCCGCGTTCCTTTGTGTTCCTGGAGAATGAAGGGGCCAAAGCATAACATGGGCTAGGAAAGAAAGAAAAGTGGGCTGGGTGAGCCAGCCCACTTGAAATTTTTTTTTTTTGAAATTTTTTTTCGAAATTTTATTATTATTATTAATTAATAAATTTTTTTAATTTTTAATTTTTATATCTTTTCTATGAATTAATATATATTTATATATGGAAATAAATGGACATTTAAAACAAAAATAAACAAAAATTCGGGTGTCAACACCTATGTGTTCATTCTTTTTTAAGACAAACATCATTTTTTTTTTTTTTTTTTTTTTTTTTTTGGTGATCTAGGATCCGCCGAGCCCGATTAGACTTGCGTCTTAACCAGCCCACGGCCCGTAAAGTGTGCGCTGACACACCCCGGACCAAGTGTTAGTACCTAAAGGGGAACTAGCACAGCATCCCACTGCCATGGACCCCCATGTAAATCGCGATAGCAGCTGCGGGGTTCGACCCTAAGACCTCTCGGTGAAGCCTCTAAGAGTCGAACCAACGCAGTTGCTCATAGGTGGACAAGCATCATTCATTACTACTTGTAATGACAAAGTTCATTTGTCAGACGTGCAGGAAAATATAAACGTGATAACTCATAACCTATTACCTAGCTAAAGGAAATGTATGAAGCCCATATGTAACCGGTTTACAAGGATATAGCATCGAGAAGTTTATCAACCATTCATCAGTTTATTCATTTCACAAGTGCCCACTTTACATAGAGAATACCTAGCTAGAAGGACGATCTATTTTAGAATATTATCAAAATGCCATGCCCTCCCTAGACATGTAGTATGAATTTGGCAATTAGAATAAAATTCAGAATAAGATAAAATCTATTATTTCCTATATTTGGTGTCTACTCAACACAAGATAAAGTCAAATAAAAGAAGGATATAGAATGGATAAAATTATCCCATGGAAGATGTAAGATAAAGGTGGGTAAGATTTTTAATATTCATAATAAGAAAGTTATTTTTCATGAATAATAAACTTCTTAAATTGAAAAAATGAAATTATATTTCAATATAAATAATATTTTAATTTCAATATGAGAAATTCAAAATTAAAAAATATAACAATTGATTTTTTAATTTCATATTATTTTTATTTATATGCTTGAATTTCATTCTATCTTATAATATTAATTCAATATATATATATATATATATGTGTGTGTGTGTGTGTGTTTGTTACATATTTTCGGTATTTTAGTATTTTAGGTATATTGATACAGATCACTATTTAATAATATTTTATTAGAGAATGATGGAAGGGAAAAAAGATAATAAGAAAAAGAGAGAGGAAAAATAAAATAAAATAAGCAAATAAAAATAAAGTGTTAGAGATTTTTATCATATCTATTTGTGAACTTTTAGGTTCATTTACACCGATATGTCGTTATACCAAAAAATATATGCGTAATATGATGTAAATATATTTGATATCAATATCGCTAGATTTCATATCTTATTATATCAAGTTCTATTGTAGTTAGAAATCCAAATGATTAAATGTAGCCTAAGGGAATTAGCTACTATAAATAGTATCGCTAGTGGTATGGGTAATGAATTCAACATATTAAGTTTCTCAAAATGGCTTAATTCCCTAAAAAGAACCTTAACTTTAAATTCGATCTCAATTTTACTGTAAACTTTTTTTCTTATCTAAAAATCTTCAACTTTCTCTCTCATACCAAATCTACCCATTAATTCTCCGCCCAAAAATCATTGTTAGTCGTCCAACTTGACATTTTCATGTGTATATTTCTCACTCTCCCTATCTATGTGTCATTCTAGGTCATCTTTTATTATCTTTCTTTCCTTCTTTCCCTTTTTTAGGAAGACAATTAACAATGAGTTTAACTTCATTCACAAGACTTGATGATGATTAGAAGAGTTCCAATTAATTCACAAGAGTTGACAAAGGATCACCAATTTCAAATCCTCCTAATCGAAGCCTCCACATGTTCTTCTCTTTGCTTTTCTGCACGTAGTAAAGATTCAAGAAATGAAGGACTATCTAATAGACTAATAAAGGGGACAAAATTATCACCAGCAATTCAGTCTTTTGGTGACTTCAAAATCAATGATGTGCATCCCTTGAGTGGTGCATAAGGAGACAGTTAAGTGCCAAAAGGTCGGAAATGTACACTCAAATGCCAAAATTAGAGCAAAAAGGATTAGTTAAGTGTTAAAAGCAAAAAAATCTAGCCAAAATGCACTCATGTCATTTTCCGGTGACTTTTTTTGCTGACGAAGTAGTTTTTTTTTAAAACAATATCTACGTGGCAATTTAAAAAGAAGAAGAAGAAATTGTCTGCATGGCAAAAAGAAGTCATATAAAAAAACTCAAAAATCGATATTATTAAAAGAAAAAAAAGAGGGAGGAGGAGGGATCGGGCATTGTCCAGCCCTCGCCTTCGCCACCCCACCATCGCCAGGAAGGATTGGCGATGGTGGGGCAAGGGTCGGCTGGGGTTGTCGAGCCCTGACTAGTTGATAGCGACTTTGGTCGACCTAAGGCGAGGGCCCATGGGCCCTCACTCAAATTTGGGGCAAGGGTCCCTTCTCGGCGATGGTGAGATGGCAACGATGGCTACAAAGGTTACACAGTCGCCGATCCCTCCCCCTTCCCTTTTTTTTTTTTAATTAATTAATTTTATAATAATATATTTTTAAGTTTCTAATATTATTTAATAAATATAGATTTTTTAAATGCCATGTCAACACTAAAATGACATTGTTTTGGTTGAATTTTTACTGACTCAACTTCCGGCGAGCCACGTAAGCAAGTTATATTATTAAATATATGCCATGTTGGATTTTCGATTGCTTTTGTTAAAGTTGGCACTTAAGTGATTCAATTTTCGAAAAAAGTGGCACTTAAGTATACCTTTAATAACTTTTGGCATTTAAGTGTTCCCCGTGTCAAGTTTTGACACTTAGGCTGTTCTTTACCCCAAAATCAACATTTAATAGATAAATGACGTACGGATCCCTAGAGTGCCAAAACTTGGCACAGGAAGACACTTAAGTGCCAAAATCAAAGTAAAAATGATAAGTTAAGTGCCAACGGTGAAAAAATCTGGCCAAACTGCCACGTGTCATTTTCCAACGATTTTATTTGTTGATGGAGCATTTTTCTTCAAAATAAAATATACACGTGGCAATTTTAAGAAAAAAAGGGCAAAATGGAGGGTTCGGGCGAGGGTTGTGCAGTCGCCGCCGCAGTTGGCTTCCCACCATCGCCGGGAAGGGCTGGCGACAGTGAGGTGAGGGTCGGCCGAGGTCGTGGGGCCCTGGTTAGTGGCCGACGGCCCTTGGCCTAGTTGGGCGAGGGTTGTCGGTCGGGGTTGCCAGCCACTGGCCAGGGCCTAGCGATCACGGCCGACCCTCGCCCCACCGTTGTCGGCCCTTCTTGGTGATGGTGGGGTGGTGACGGCCGCGATGAGGGCTGCATAGCCCTCGCTCGAACCCTCCCCTTCCCCCCCTTTTTTTTATTAAATTAATAAATTTTATAATAATAAATTTTTTAAGTTATTTAATATTACTTAATAAATTATTTTTTTAAATACCTCGTCAGCATAAAAACGATGTCTTTTTGGCTAAGTTTTTGCTAACTCATCTTCCGGTGAGCTACGTAAGCAATTTATATTATTAAAATAAGCCACGTCGGATTTCCGACAGCCTCAGTCGGAGTTGGCACTTAAGTGATCCATTTTTTTTTTTTTTAAAAATGGCAATTAAGTGTATTTTTTGTAATTTTTAGCATTTAAGTGTTTTTTTGTGCCAAGTTTTGGCACTTGGGTTGTACTTTTGCCCAAGGTAAATGGAAAATCGGACACAAAATTCTCTTTGCTTAACTCTCTTGGCAACAAATCCAAAAGAATGATAAAGGAGTCCTGGCTTGGAAAGTGAAGATTTGAATAGAACGAAGCCACAACGTTACGAAAAACATCCTCTTTCAAAGCGCAAAAGAATTTCAGATGGAGACGCTCAAAGAGTTCTAAAATGAAAATGCCATGGGAGTCAAAGTAGTCAAAATCAACAAAACGATGTTAAGCAGGTCCATGAGACAGGAAGGAATTAAATGTAATGTCATGAGGAGTTGTAATCAAGCTCATCATCATGATCAAAACCGACGGTTCTAAGTATTGGTATACTTGGTCATTGCCGTGTTCCTTTCTTTTCTCGTCTTGGACTTCTTCAACCTCGATGGGAGGTTGAGGGGGAAGTATACTACAAATGCTAATACTTTCATACGATACTTAATTTGGTGCCAAAACTTTTTCATTCACTTGAATATCACAAATTTGAAAAATCATTCACTTGAATGCCACTTCTTATTTGCCTATTTGAAAAGCTAATGTGGCCACTAGTGGATAATATTTTAATATTTTTATTAATTTTTTTTTGAAATTTTTTATTTTCTTTGTTCTTTAGGGCCAGTGAGGGTCACTAGCAACCCTCGCTAGCTACGGAACCCTCGCCTTTAGCTGCATGGGCCTTGGGCAAGGCTGTCAACACTTCGCCGGCCACTTGCGAGAGTCGTCGTGGCCTTGCCTAAGGCCTTTGTGGCCAGATTTGGGTGAGGTCCGTCTCGCCCTTGCCGTGGGCACCTCGAGTGAGGTCGCAATGGTGCTTGCCAACCTTGGATGACTATAGGCAAGGGCCCTCGCGAACTTGTTAACTCTGGGAGGCATTGCCCATAACCGCCTAGAGTTAAGGCCGTTGGGGCCTCACCAATGGCTAGTGAGGCCTTGATGGCCTCACCTAAGACCTTTGCGGTAGAGGGTGAGGGTTTCATAGCCGACCAGGGTTGCTAGCGACCCTTGCCAATTGTAGAGAAAAAAGTCAAAAAAATAAAAAAAATATTGAAATATTGTCCATTGGTGGCCATATCAGCTTTTCTGCAGGGTAAATTGGAAATGGCACTCAAGTGAATGTAAAAAAGTATTGGTATTAAAGTGAACGCCGTACGAAAGTCTTGGTATTTGTAGTGTACTTGCCCTAGGTTGACTTTATTCAGTTGTTGCTTTGGTTTGCTCTTTTTTATGTATGGCAGTTTTTGTGGATGGCATCACAAATTGAGGCGAATCTTCAAGGATTTGCTCAATAAGGATTCTGATCAACATTAGCAGGTTCATCCTCACTTTCAGTTGAAGATTTCTCAACTGCACTTTGTTTTCCCTTGGCAAGATGAGAGGGTTCAGTAGATTCTGTCTCGATAGGGACTTGTGCTTGTGTCACGGGAATAATCAACAAGAATGCTTTGTCACTGGAGAAAGTGAAAGAAAAGCCTCTGTATGTCCAACATCTACAGAGGTGGTATGGAGTTGGTCTGCGTGTTAGATCTTGTGGGTGCAGCCATCTCTTGAATTGATATAGTTGGAGTGCCTAATTGTTCAACATCCCTTGAACCTTTCATCCTAGACCAAGGGGTCGTTCTCATAGGAGTTTGTTCCTCTGTAGCAGTTGGTGACCCTCGCGGTTTGGTTTTGCGTTCCTTCAAATGATCCTTTAGCTGTCTGGGGGAGATCAATTTCTAAAGGTCCTTAGGGAGCTCCAGAGAAGATGATAGCAACTCACGAAGATTTGCAAGTACTAGTAGATTTCCGTGAAGTGCGAAATCTGGGAGCCATTGAGAGAGCAACTGCATGTGTGGAGATAGATTTCGAGTAAAATAGGAGTAGACAAGCGCGTAAAGTGATAGGCCGTCATTTGAAGATAATGCCTCTTATTGATTTTATCCCTTTTCCCTCCCAGACTTGTGCTCCTTACTGGTCCTCATAAGTCCATGTGCAATAGCTGCAAGGCTCGATCACTTGTGACAATGTTTGTAGATTTGAATGAATTTTTTACCTGTTTACTCAAGGAGCATGCATTGCATGGTTTAGATTTCTCATATGATTTTGAATAACCTACGAATAAGATCTTTTGAAGATATCTTAAAAGTCCGCTTCATGTGGACATGACCTAATTTCTTGTGCCACAGCTCTTGTTCATATTGCCATAACCCATTCTAGTAAATGATTGAGACTTGTCCTCGCTTAATCTAACATATTTACCTTCTTGAAATGATTTTGTAACCCTTGTCATATAGTTGACTATTGCTTATGACTTTGTGGTTGAATAGGTTGACAATAGATGCATCTTCAATAACCAGATTTCAAAACTTGATGTTCCTTTTGCCAACTAATTTTCCTTTGTCCTTACTTCCAAAAGTGATAGTGCCACCATCTACTTGGACTAGGCTCATGAACTTGATAGTGTCGCGACCCGCCCTCAGCGACAGTCAATGTCAGGAGAGACACAATTTCAGGGGCACAAGGCGGTTCTCAGAAGGGTCGGTCATGAGTGCAGACTCTCCCAAGTCCATACCCTATGCAATAGCGGGAAGATTCATTTTATCTTCTAAGTTGATTAACAACCTACGATAATGTTTTGAAGTTGCCACTAGTCTCAATTTTTGGGGTTGACTAGAAAGCCCAATTGAGGGTTAAGAGGATGATTTCTATACAACTAGGGCTCTAGGGTTTGGAAACTTGGGTTATGCTAATGTTTCTATTAGCACCCTTTCATACCTAATAATCATCGTGTTTTACCTAAAGTGTTCATGCATGTCTTTTTACTTTTTCATGCCATTTAAAATAAAAATGCAATCATGCGCAGCTGTTGGTTTCATGCCATTCTAATTCTACAAAAGTAAGAAAAGAAAGGCAAACAATTTTAATTGAAATTGCAGTGCATAAAGTAAACAACCGATGAAAGTGGTAAATCTAAACATGCAATCCTAAAAAAATACATGTAAAACAAAAGAGAGGAAAGGAATCCGCAACTCGTCAGGTTTTTATACAATACAATAGATAACTCAAGACATATGTCGGGTGTCAAATGAATAGTACAAACGAAGGGTCGGAAAGCACATTGACTCTCACCGTCTTCGGGGCTACCTTCTTCACCCACCCTAATTCTTAACTAATTCTAAATGAATAGTTTACAATGAAAACAAAAATTGATTCAAACAAAAGTACACAAAACACAAAAAGTAGACAAGTAAAAATCATCCAATTGACAAATTAGGATTGGCTTCGAGGTCAGCCTTTGGATTTACATGCATAACGTGCCATGAAGTGTTATCCCTATTGATTATTAGATACAGTTTATGATTATTAATCATCATAAATATTCACTTATAATGACTAACATCATAACTCCCTGAAGTTGAGTTCTAGTGTGTAACCCCGGGATTACCCATGAACATGCATCGAGCTTGCATGAGTATCTACCAATCACATGCATTGAACTTGAAGATAAGCACACAAGCAGGTCCAAATACCTTATTTCTCATTTAATCAAACAATTAGTGTACCGACACCAACCCACTTCACTCATCCAACATGTGTTGATCTTAATCTCAAGTGTCAAACATGTATTCAATGGTCTTTTTATTTTCTGGAAATTTTTGTACTTAAATTTCAAGAAATGAAAATCAAAAGTCATGAAGACATTGAAAATCAGTTCTGCATGCATCATTTTCTAAAAATCATAGAACAGAAACATGTCACAACCAAGGACTGGGGAATCCATAACACCTTGACAAAGAGCAAGCAATTGAACATGATCCATTAAGCGATAGACTTCACAAAAATTATGGCATATTATATACTCAATGTAGAAATTTTTTCATGTAGGCAATTTCTTAAAACAAGCTACGCATGAATTTATACATATCTAGGAATATGGCAAAATGCATTAGATCAGAATAGGGCAACAACAATTTGATGTAAACTCATGGCAATTTGATCATGTTAACCATCCTGAAAATTTCTCAAATTTTCCCGCATGATAGTCCTAAGGATGAAAAACAAAGTTTATGAAGGGTCATGCACCGAATCACAACATAAAAATTCAAGCAAAAATAACAAAGTGCAAACATGAAAATGCTTATACATGTATTCCGAATTTTGCAATTTTCCAGATTATGTGGCAAATTTGCAAAACATGAAAAGTGGGCAATTGACATGCAAATGGCTCAATTTTGGTGTCATTAGAAAGCTTAATGAATTTCCTAAGACTTTCTAAGAGATGACAAGGTCAATTGAGGTCATTTATTAATTCAATTTTTGACATTTTCATGAACATGGAAAATGATTAGATTCAGGGCAGCAATCATATTAGCAAAATACATGGTTTAATTCTCTTTTATGACAAGGAAAAGGTGTGAGAAAAATCATATAGGTCGAGCATCAAACCACAAACATTTTTCATTAAGAGATCTAGGCCCTAGTGCAATTGTAAAGCATGATATGAAAATGACAATGACAAGGTATGCATTGAGCATATTAATAATGACAGAACGAAATTACAACAATACATGTAATGATGTGACATAATAACATTCAATTAGCACGGATAAGTGTCCTTAGGATGACACTATAGCATGCAATGACATCGATAGAATTTTCATGGACGAAGGACCACAATTAAATGCACAATTGCACATGAATGCACACTTAGATTTGTACATGGCAAGATTGAGGTCAGGATGATTTTTAGGGAAATTTACCTAATGAATGATGTTTAAAAATCTTGAGAAAATTATATGTCATGACCAACATTCAGATGAAAAAATGACTAGAAGGAATCAACTTGAAAAAGTTTGAGAAAAATCACAGTAAAATTGACAAAGTCGAAAATTCGGATTCGGGAATATATAGACTAGAAGAACAAAGGACGATATTTAAGGGATTTGGCCTAGATATACTCATTAGAAAATTTTGAGAAAAAAATATTTTGTGACCAACATTCCCATTCATGAACAACTCAAAGCCAAATTCCAAACACAAAATTTAGCAAAAATTCGAGAAACTAATACATGCAGTTAGAACATGTGGAAATCAGTGTTTAGCATGGTGATGTGAGGGCCAATCGTCCTAGGTTTTTGACCTCAAAATTTTTTGAGAAAAATATATGTCCTAGAAGGACATGTCATGAACATTTTCCATGAAAGAATCATCTCAAAATTCAGATTACAAAAATCAGCAAAAAATCGTGAAAACATAAAGGTCGGAATAATAATGCATATACAACTTTGACAGCAATTTTTAGGTATCAATTGGAGTCCAATCGGGATGTTTGGAAAGGTTATTGAGTCTATTTTAAAAGTCGTGAAAGCCTTGAACACAAGTTTTCAAGCTTAAATGAAGAGGTTTTCCAAATCTATCACTCTGGAATCCGAATTTCACAGATCAAGCACAAACACCTAATCAAGCCAAATCAGTCCACATTCATCCTAGTAAATATATCGACAATTAGGGGTGTCCAAAAACCTGACTCGACCCAACTCAAACACGACCCGAACATGAAATAAATAAGATACATATTTCGAATCTTAATAATGTTTGGGTCACAATTATAAAATAAGTAAAAAAACTATCTTTTGGGTTGGGTTAGGCTCAGAACATTGTTCGGCCCATGAACAAATAAGCAAACTCTCACCCAAACCCTTCTCTCGAACGCGAAGAGGGTAGAGAGAAAGGGACCGAGGGTCGGAAAAAGAGAGGGCGAGTGAGAGTGAGGGCGGAGAGCGAGAGAGAAGCCCTGTGGCCACCGCACCTCAAACGCGGCGATGAACTGCCGACGCGTTTTCCCCACCTTCGCCAAAGCTCTTGGATCCGAGAGAGAAAAAACCAACAAAAAAGAGAATGGTAGAGAGACCGAGAGTTGAACGGTAGAGAACTAGAGATTGAGAGACCTTGAGAAGGCGGTCGACCGTCGTCGGAGGCCCGTCCTTCAACCGTTGTCCATGGATGCTAATGACCAAATTATATTTTCAACGAATAAATGGACCACTCTTCTACTATATTTTCAACTCATTGTTGTACTATTTACTCGGTGGATGGACCTTTTTTTTTTTTTTTCTTTGAAACATGAAAAGAAAACTGTAATGAAAATAAAAAGGAGGCAATTAAATAACGTGCTTTGTCCACTTGGTTCTTTATGCTTATTATGTACGTTGGACTTTCATGTTTTATTGTGCTTTAGATGTTGGATGATGGAGAATTCTATGAGTTTTTGATTTGATGGCATGCGTATAATTGAATTTGACCTGCTGGCCTAAAACTTGACCCGACCCGACCCGTTTTCCTTCTTCGTGTTTCATGCCTTTTGGGTCGGGTCGGGTCGAGCTAGAGCACGCGAACCTTCTTATTCGGGTCAAGTCGAGTAACATCAAGACCCGACCCGACCCGATCCATTGACACCCCTATCAACAATCATCACGATTCATCAGAGAAGCTGTAACATTCATAAAGTCAATCCTAAACTCGAGCTCTATCCCCGATCGCCTATTGTGATCTCACTTCATCAAGCTTATGTTTAAGAAACCTACCTCTGATGAAGTTTGTCGATGAAACCGAGCTCAAATTTGAAGAAATGAACTACAAGCTACTGCAGCATAGTAATAAGGATGCTAGAAAAGGACTTCAGATCACCAACCGAGGGGGGAGGATTGGAATCCAAATGGCACCGATTTGCACCTAGAAAGGATTAGGTCCAGTTGGACTTGTTTTGTAATGCTGTCAAGAAAATCGGCCATTAGAGCCTCTCCGGTGGCTATGGCTCTCAACAGTTGCTCTAATACTTTCCAAGCTCAAATAGCTTCACATTGAAGGTAATTGTAAGTAAATTACATGATTTCCAAGCCCGTGAACTCCCAAACTCAAGCAATTAACCCAAATGGCAAAAAGCATTCTTAGAATTGGAAGTTCTTCCCTTTGGTTGGTCTTATGGCCCTCTACAAATTCTATAATCTTTCCAAAGAGCTAATTGGATCAAAGTGAAGGTAATTGAAAGAAAGTTAGATGATTGCAAGCTCGTGAACTCCCATGATCAAGTAATTAACCCAAATGGCAACAAACACTCTTAGAAAAGAAGGTTCTTCACTTACAATGATCTTATGGCTCTCAACCCTTACTCTAATACATTCCAAGCTCAAATAGCTTCAAAGTGAAGGTAATTATAAGTAAATCACATGATTTCCAAGCCTGTGAACTCCCATGATCAAACAATTGACCCAAATGGTAAGAAGTATTCTCATAATCTAAAGTTCTTCCCTTTGGTTCATCTTATGGCCCTCTACCACTTCTCTAATATTTCTAAAGAGCTAATAGGATCAAAGTGAAGGTAATTGAAAGAAAGTTAGATGATTGCAAGCTCGCGAACTCCCATGATCAAGTAATTAACCCAAATGACAATAAACACTCTTAGAATGGGAGGTTCTTCACTTAGAATGATCTTATGGCTCTCAACCCTTACTCTAATACTTTCCAAGCTCAAATAGCTTCACATTGAAGGTAATTATAAGTAAATTACATGATTTCAAGCCTGTGAACTCCCAAGATCATATAATTCACCCCAATGGTAAGAAGCATTCTTAGAATCGGAAGTTCTTCCCTTTGGTTGATCTTATGGCCCTCAACCACTTTTCTAATCTTTCCAAAGAGCTAAAAGGATCAAAGTGAAGGTAATTGAAAGAAAATTAAATAATTACAAGCTCGTGAACACCTATGATCAAGTAATTAACCAAAATGGGGACAAACACTCTTAGAATGGAAGGTTCTTCACTAAGAAAAGATCATATGGCTCTAAACCGTTGGTCTAATACTTTCCAAGCTCAAATAGCTTGAAAGTGAAGGTAATTATAAGTAAATGACATGATTTCCAAGCTCGTGAACTCCCAAGATCAAGCAATGAACCCGAATGGTAACAAGCATTCTCAAAATTGGAAGTTCTTCCCTTTGGTTGATCTTATGGCCCTCAACCACTTCTTTAATCTTTCCAAAGAGCTACTAGGATCAAAGTGAAGGTAATTGAAAGAAAATTAGATGATTGCAAGCTCGTGAACTCCTTTGATCAAGTAATTAACCCAAATGGCAACAAACACTCTTAAAATTACAGGTTTTTCGCTTAGAATGATCTTATGGCTCTCAACCCTTGCTCTAATACATTCCAACCTCAATTAGCTTCAAAGTGAAGGTAATTATAAGTAAATAACAAGATTTCCAAGCCCGTGAACTCCTAAGATCAAGCAATTAACCCAAATGGTAAGAAGCATTCTCGGAATTGGAAGTTCTTCCCATTAGTAGATCTTATGGCCCTCTACCACTTGTCTAATCTTTTCAAAGAGCTACTAGGATCAAAGTGAAGGTAATTGAAAGAAAATTAGATGATTGCAAGCTCGTGAACTCCCATGCTCAAATAATTAACCCAAATGGCAACAAACACTCTTAGAATGGGAGATTTTTCATTTGGAATGATCTTATAGCACTCAACCGTTGAACTAATACATTCAAGCTCAAATAGCTTCAAAGTGAAGTTAATTATAAGTAAATGACCAGATTTCCAAGCCTGTGAACTCCCAAGATCAAGCAATTAACCCAAATGGAAAGAAGCATTATCAGAATTGGAAGTTCTTCACTTTGGTTGATCTTATGACCCTCCACCACTTCTCTAA
Organism: Corymbia maculata; assembly: GCA_014182735.1. NCBI lineage: Eukaryota > Viridiplantae > Streptophyta > Magnoliopsida > Myrtales > Myrtaceae > Corymbia > Corymbia maculata. The sequence continues at coordinate 7,779,806 of CM024683.1, read as the reverse complement.
TCTTTCTAAAGAGCTAATAGGATCAAAGTGAAGATAATTGAAAGAAAATTAGATGATTGCAAGCACGTGAACTCCCATGATCAAGTAATTAACCCAAATGGCAACAAACACTCTTAGAATGGAAGGTTCTTAACATAGAATGATCTTATGGCTCTCAACCGTTGCACTAATACTTTCCAAGCTCAAATAGCTTCAAAGTGAAGGTAATTATTAGTAAATTACATGATTTCTAAGCCCGTAAACTCCTAAGATCATACAATAAACCCAAATGGTAAGAAGCATTCTCATAATCTAAAGTTCTTCCCTTTGGTTCATCTTATGGCCCTCTACCACTTCTTTAATCCTTCTAAAGAGCTACTAGGATCAAAGTGAAGGTAATTGAAAGAAAATTAGATGATTGCAAGCTCGTGAACTCCCATGAGCAAGTAATTAACCCAAATGGTGAGAAACACTCTTAGAATGGGAGGTTCTTCACTTAAAATGACTTTGTGGCTCTCAATCGTTGCTCTAATACTTTGCATATGCTCAAATAGCTTCAAAGTGAATATAATTAGTAAATTACATGATTCCCAAGCCCGTGAACTGCAAAGATCAAGAAATTAACTAAAATGATAAGAAGCATTCTCAAAATTGGAAGTTCTTCCATTTTGTTGATCTTATGGACCTCTACCACTTTTCTAATCTTTCCAAAGAGCTACTAGGATCAAAGTGAAGGTAATTGAAAGAAAATTAAATAATTACAAGCTCGTGAACTCGCATAATCAAGTAATTAACCCAAATGGCAACAAACACTCTTAGAATGGAAGGTTCTTCACTTAGAATGATCTTACAGCACTCAATCGTTGGTCTAATACATTCCAAACTCAAAACCTTCAAAGTGAAGTTAATTATAAGTAAATGACAAGATTTCCAAGCCCGTGAACTCCCAAGATCAAGCAATCAACCCAAATTGTAAGCAACATTCTCATAATTGGAAGTTTTCCCCTTTGGTTCATCTTATGACCGTCTACCACTTCTCTAATCTTTCTAAAGAGCTAATAGGATCAAAGTGAAGGTAATTGAAAAAAAATTAGATGATTGCAAGCTCGTGAACTCCTTTGATCAAGTAATTAATCCAAATGGGGACAAACACTCTTAGAATGGAAGGTTTTCACTTAGAAAGATCTTATGGCACTCAACAGTTGGTCTAATACATTCCAAAGCTCAAGTATCTTCAAAGTGAAGGTAATTATAAGTAAATGACATGATTTACAAGCCCGTGAACTCCGAAGATAAAGCTATTAACCGAAACGATAAGAAGCGTTCTCGGTATTGGAAGTTCTTCCCTTTGGTTGATCTTATGGCCCTCTACCGCTTCTCTAATCTTTCTAAAGAGCTAATAGGATCAAAGTGAAGGTAATTGAAAGAGAATTAGATGATTGCAAGCTCGTGAACTCCCATGAGGAAGTAATCAACCCAAATGGCAACAAACACTCTTTGAATGGGAGTTCTTCATTTGGAATGATCTTATAGCAGGTCAACCGTTGAACTAATACATTCCAAGCTCAAATAGCTTCAAAGTGAAGTTAATTATAAGTAAATGACATGATTTCCAAGCCCATGAACTCTCAAGATCAAGCAATTAACCCAAATGGTAAGAAGCATTATCAGAATTGGAAGTTCTTCCCTTTGGTTCATCTTATGACCCTCTACCACTTCTCTAATCTTTCTAAAGAGCTAATAGGATTAAGGAGAAGGTAATTGAAAGGAAATTAGAAGATTGCAAGCACGTGAACTCCCATGATCAAGTAATTAATCCAAATGGCCACAAATACTCTTTGACTGGGAGGTTCTTCACTTAGAAAGATCATATCGCGCTCAACTTTTGCTCTAATACATTCCAAGATCAAATAGCTTCAACGTGAAGGTAATTATAAGCAAATGGCATGATTTCCAAGCCCGTGAACTCCCAAGATCATCCAATTAGCCCAAATGGTATGAAGCATTTATAATTGGAAGTTCTTCCCTTTGGTTGTTCTTATGGTGCTCTACCACATCTCTAATCTTTCGAAAGTGCTAATAGGATCAAAGTGAAGGTAATTGAAAGAAAATTAGATGATTGCAAGCTCGTGAACTCCCATGAGCAAGTAATTAACCCAAATGGTGAGAAACACTCTTAGAATGGGAGGTTCTTCACTTAGAAAGATCTTATGGCACTCAACCGTTGGTCTAATACATTTCGAGCTCAAATAGCTTCAAAGTGAAGGTAATTATAAGTAAATGACAGATTTCCAAGTCCGTGAACTCCCAAGATCAAGCAATTAACCCAAATGGTAAGAAGCATTCTTGGAATTGAAAGTTCTTTCCTTTGGTTGATCTTATGGCCCTCTACCACTTCACCAGTCTTTCTAAATAGCTAATAGGATCAAAGTAAAGGTAATTGAATGCAAATTAGATGATTAAAAGCTCGTGAACTTCCATAATCAAGTAATTAACCTAAATGGCAACAAACACTCTTAGAATAGGAGGTTCTTCGCTTAGAATGATCTTATGGCACTAAACCATTGTCTAATACATTCCAAACTCAAATAGCTTCAAAGTGAAGGTAATTATTAGTAAATTACATGATTTCTAAGCCCGTAAACTCCCAAGATCATACAATAAACCCAAATGGTAAGAAGCATTCTCATAATTGGAAGATCCTCCCTTTGGTTGATATTATGGCGTACCACATCTCTAATCTTTCCAAAGAGCAAGAAGGATCAAAGTGAAGGTAATTGAAAGAAAATTAGATGATTGCCAGCACATGAACTCCCATGATCAAGTAATTAACCCAAGTGGGGACAAACACTCTTAGAATAGAAGATTGTTCACTTAGAAAGATCATGTGGCACTCAACCGTTGGTCTAATACATTCAAAGCTCAAATAGCTTCAAAGTGAAGGTAATTATAAGTAAATGACATGATTTCCAAGCCCGTTAACTCCCAACATCAAGCAAATAACCCAAATGGTAAGAAGCATTCTCAGAATTGGAAGTTCTTCCCTTTGGTTCATCTTATGACACTCTTATCACTTCTCTAATCTTTCTAAAGAGCTAATAGGATCAAAGTGAAGGTAAGTGAAAGAAAATTAGATAATTGCAAGCTTGTGAACTCCCATGATAAAGTAATTAACCCAAATGGAGACAAACACTATTAGAATGGGAGGTTCTTCACTTAAAAGATCATATGACACTCAACCTTTGCTTTCTAATACTTTCCAAGCTCAAATAGCTTCAAAGTGAAGTTAATTATAAGTAAATAACAAGATTTCCAAGCCCGTGAACTCCCAAGATTAAGCAATTAACCCAAATGGTAAGAAGCATTCTCAGAATTGGAAGTTATTCCCTTTGGTTGATCTTGTGGCCCACTACCTCTTCTCTAATCTTTCCAAAGAAATAATAGGATCAAAGTGGAGGCAATTGGAGGAAAATTAGATGGTTGCAAGCTTGTGAGCTCCCATGATCAAGTAATTAACCCAAATGGCAACAAACGCTCTCAAAAGAGGAGGTTCTTCACTTAGAATAATCATATGGCTCTCAACCGTTGCTCTAATACTTTCCAAGCTCAAATAGCTTCAAAGTGAAGGTAATTATAAGTAAATGACATGATTTCTAAGCTCGTGAACTCCCAAGATCAAGCAATTAACCCAAATGTTAAGAACCATTCTCAGAATTGGATGTTTTTCCCTTTGGTTCATCTTATGACCCTCCACCATTTCTGTAATCTTTCTAAAGATCTGATGGGATCAAAGTAAAGATAATTTAAGAAAATTAGAAGATTGCAAGCACGTGAACTCCCATGATCAAGTAATTAACCCAAATGGGGACAAACACTCTTAGAATGGGAGGTTCTTCACTTAGAAAATCATATGGCTTTCAAGCCTTTGGTCTAATACATTTCAAGCTCAAATAGCTCCAAAGTGAAGGTAATTATAAGTAAATGACCAGATTTCCAAGCCCGTGAACTTCCAAGATCAAGCAATTATCCAAAATGGTAAGAAACATTCTCATTATTGAAAGTTCTTCCCTTTGGTTCATCTTATTACCCTCTACCACTTCTCTAATCTTTCTAAAGAGCTAATAGCATCCAAGTGAAGGTAATTGAAAGAAAATTAGATGATTGCAAGCTCATGAACTTGCATAATCAAGTAATTAACCCAAATGGCAACAAACACTCTTAAAATGGGAGGTTCTTCACTTAGAATGATCTCACGGGTCTCAACCATTGCTCTAATTCCAAGCCGATATAGCTTGAAAGTGAAGTTAATTATAAGTAAATGATAAGATTTCCAAGCCCGTGAACTCCCAAGATCAAGCAATTAACCCAAATGGTAAGACGCATTCTCAAAATTGGAAGTTCTTCCCTTTGGTTCATCTTATGACCATCTACCACTTCTCTAATCTTTCTCCAAAGCTAATAGGAACAAAGTGAAGGAAATTGAAAGAAAATTAGGTGATTGCAAGCACGTGAACTCCCATGATCCATAATCAAATGAAGATAAACACTCTTAAATGGAAGGATTTAGAAAGATCATCTAGCTCTCAATCTTTGGTCTACTAATTTCCAAGCTCAAATAGCTTGAAAGTGAAGGTTATTATAAGTAAATGACATGATTTCCAAGCCCGTGAACTTCCAAGATCAAATAATTAACCCAAATGGTAAGAAGCATTCTAAGAATTGGAAGTTCTTCCCTTTGGTTCATCTTTATGACCCTCCACCACTTTCTAATCTTTCTAAAGAGCTAATAGGATCAAAGTGAAGGTAATTGAAAGAAAATTAGAAGATTGCAAGCACGTGAACTACCATATCAAGTAATTAACCCAAATGGGGATAAACACTCTTATAATGGAAGGTTCTTCACTTAGAAAATCATATGGCTCTCAACTTTTAGTCTACTACTTTCCAAGCTCAAATAGCTCAAAGTGAAGGTAATTATAAGTAAATGACAAGATTTACAAGCCAGTGAACTCCCAAGATCAAGCAATTGACCCAAATGGTAAGAAGCATTCTCATAATTGGAAGTTCTTCCCTTTGGTTCATCTTATGACCCTCTACCACTTCTCTAATATTTCCAAAGGCCTAATAGGATCAAAGTGGAGGTAATCCAAAGAAAATTAGATAATTGCAAGCTCGTGAACTCCCATGATCAAGTTATTAACCCAAATAGCAACAAACACACTTAGAATGGGATGTTCTTCTCTTAGAATGATCATATGGCTGTCAACTGTTGCTCTAATACTTTCCAAGCTCAAATAGCTTCAAAGTGAAGGTAATTATAAATAAATCACATGATTTCCAAGCCTGTGAACTCCTAAGATCAAGCAATTAACCCAAATGGTAAGAAACATTTTCAGAATTGGAAGTTCTTCCCTTTGTATCATCTTATGAACCTCTACCACTTTTCTAATCTTTCTAAAGAGCTAATAAAATCAAAGTGAAGGTCATTGAAAGAAAATTAGAATTTGCAAGTACGTGAACTCTCATGATCAAGTAATTAACCCAAATAGGGATAAACACTCTTATAATGGAAGGTTCTTCACTTAGAAAGATCATATGGCGCTCAACCATTGGTCTAATACTTTCTAAGCTCAAATAGCTTCAAAGTGAAGGTAATTACAAATAAATTAAATGATTTCCAAGCCCGTGAACTCCCGAGATCAAGCAATTAACTCAAATGGTGAGAAACCTTCTCAGAATTGAAAGTTATTCCCTTTGGTTCAACTTATGGCGCTGTACCACTACTCTAATCTTTCTAAAGAGCTAATAGGATCAAAGTTGAGATAATTGAAAGAAAATTAGATGATCGCAAGTTCATGAACTCGCACAATGAAGTAATTAACCAAAATGACAACAAACACTCTTAGAATGGGAGGTTCATCACTTAAAATAATCTTATGGCTCTAAACCGTTGCTCTAGTACATTCCAAGATCAAAAGGCTTCAAAGTGAAGTTAATTATACGTAACTGACAAGATTTCTAAGCCAGTGAACTCCCAAGATCAAGCAATTGACCCAAATGGTAAGAAGCATTCTCAGAATTGGAAGTTCTTCCCTTTGGTTCATCTTATGACACTCTACCACATCTCTAATCTTTCTAAAGAGCTAACAGGATCAAAGTAAAGATAATTAAAAGAAAATTACAAGATTGCAAGCACGTGAACTCCCATGATCAAATAATTAACCCAAACAGGGATAAACACTCTTATAATGGAAGGTTCTTCACTTAGAAAGATCATATGACTCTCAACCTCTGGTCTAATATTTTCCAAGCTCAAATAGCTTGAAAAAGAAGGTAATTATAAGTAAATGACATGATTAATAAGCCCGTGAACTCCCAAAATCAAGCAATTATCCCAAAGGGTAAGAAGCATTCTTAGAATTGGAAGTTCATCCCTTTGGTTCATCTTATGACCATTTACCACATCTCTAATCTTTCTAAAGAGTTAACAGGATCAAAGTAAAGATAATTAAAAGAAAATTAGAAGATTGCAAGCACGTGAATTCCCATGATCAAGTAATTAACCCAAATGGGGATAAACACACTTATCATGGAAGGCTCTTCTCATAGGAAGATCATCTAGCTCTCAACCTTCGTTCTACTCCTTTCCAAGCTCAAATAACTCTAAAGTGAAGGTAATTATAAGTAAATTATATGATTTCCAAGCCCGTGAACTCCTAAGATCAAGCAATTAACCCAAATGGTAAGAAGCATTCTCCAAATTGGAAGTTATTCCCTTTGGTTCCTCTTATGGCCCTCTACCACTTCTCTAATCCTTCTAAAGAGCTAATAGGATTAAAGTGAAGGTAATCGATAGAAAATTAGATGATTGCAAGCTCTTGAACTCGCATAATCAAGTAATTAACCCAAATGGCAACAAACACTCTTAGAATGGGAGGTTCTTCACTTATAATGATCTTATGGCTCTCAACCGTTGCTCTAGTATATTCCAAGCTGAAAATACCTTGAAAGTGAAGTTAATTATAAGTAACCGACATGATTTCCAAGCCTGTGAACTCCCAAGATCAAGCAACTAACCCAAATGGTAAGAAGCATTCTCAAAATTGGAAGTTCTTCTCTTTGGTTCATCTTATGACCCCCTACCACTTCTCTAATCTTTCTAAAGAGCCAATAGGATCAAAGTGAAGGCAATTGAAAGAAAATTAGATCATTGCAAGCACATGAACTCCCAAGATCAAGCAATTAACCCAAATTGTAAGAAACATTCTCAAAATTGGAGGTTTTTCCCTTTGGTTCATCTTATGACCCTCTAACCACCTCTCTAATATTTCTAAAGAGCTAACAAGATGATTGAAAGAATATTACATGATCGGAGGCACGTGTACTCTCATGATCAAGTAATTAACCCAAATGGGGACAAACACTCTTAGAATAGAAGTTTCTTCGCTCAGGAAGATCGTATGGCTCTCAACCGTTGGTCCAATACTTTCCAGGCTCAAATAGCTTCAAAGTGAAGGTAATTTTAAGTAAATGACATGATTTCCATGCCCGTGAACTCCCAAGATCAAGCAATTAACCCAAATGGTAAGAAGCATTCTCAGAATTGGAAGTTCTTCCCTTTGGTTCCACTTATGGCATTCTGCCACTTCTCTAATCTTTCCAAAGAGCTACCAGGATCAAAGTGAAGGTAATTGAATGAAAATTAGATGGTTGCAGGCTTGTGAACTCTTGTGATCAAGTAATTAACCCAAATGGCAACAAACACTCCTAGAATGGAAGGTTCTTCACTTAGAATAATCACATGGCTCTCAACCGTTGCTCTAATACATTAGAATCTCAAATAGCGTCAAAGTGAAGTTAATTATAAGTAAATGACAGATTTCCAAGCCCGTCAACACACATAATCAAGCAATTAACCCAAATGGTAAGAAGCATTCTCATAATTGGAAGTTCATCCCTTTGGTTCATCTTATGACCGTCTACCGCTTCTCTAATCTTTCTAGAGAGCTAACAGGATCAAAGTTAAAGATAATTGAAAGAAAATTAGAAGATTACAAGCACGTAAATTCCCATGATCAAGCAATTAACTCAAATGGGGATAAACACACTTATAATGGAAGGCTCTTCACTTAGGAAGATCATCTAGCTCTCAACCTTCGTTCTACTCCTTTCCAAGCTCAGATAGCTCTAAAGTGAAGGTAATTATAAGTAAATTACATGATTTCCAAGCCCGTGAACTCCTAAGATCAAGCAATTAACCCAAATGGTAAGAAGCATTCTCGGAATTGGAAGTTATTCCCTTTGGTTCCTCTTATGGCCCTCTACCACTTCTCTAATCTTTCTAAAGAGCTAATAGGATTAAGGTGAAGGTAATTGAAAGAAAATTAGAAAATTGCAAGCACGTGAACTCCCAGGATCAAGTAATTAACCCAAATGGGTATAAACACCCTTATAATGGAAAGTTCATCACTTAGAACATATGGCTCTCAACCTTTCGTCTACTACTTTCCAAGCTCAAATAGCCTCAATGTGATGGTAATTATAAGTAAATGGCATGATTTCCAAGCCCGTGAACTCCCAAGATCATACAATTAACCCAAATGGTAAGAAGCATTATCAGAATCGGTGGTTCTTCCCTGTGGTTCATGTTATGACCCTCAACCACTTCCCTAATCTTTTTAAAGAGCTAACAGGATCAAAGTGATGGTAATTGATAGAAAATTAGAAGATTGCAAGCACGTGAACTCCCATAATCAAGTAATTAATCCAAATTGGGATAAACTCTCTTATAATAGAAGATTCTTCACTTAGAAAGATCATATGGCTCTCAACCTTTTGTCTACTACATTCCAAGCTCAAATAGCTTCAAAGTGATTGTAATTATAAGAAAATAGCATGATTTCCATGCCTGTGAACTCCCAAGATCAAGCATTTAACCCAAATGGTAAGAAGCATTCTCAGAATTGGTAGTTCTTCCATTTGGTTCATCTTATGACCCTCTACCACTTCGCTAATCTTTCTAAAGAGCTCATAGGAGGAAAGTGGAGGTAATTGAAAGAAAATTTGAAGATTGCAAGCACCTGGACTCCGATGATCAAGTAATTAACCCAAATTGGGATAAACATTATTAAAATAGAAGGTTCTTCACTTAGAAAGATCATATGGCTCTCAACCTTTGGTCTACTACTTTCCAAGCTCAAATAGCTTCGTAGTGAAGGTAATTATAAGTAAATGGCATGATTTCTAAGCTCGTGAACTCCCAAGATCATCCAATTAACCCAAATTGTAAGAAGCATTCTCAGAATTGGAAGTTCTTCCATATGGTTTTTCTGATGACCCTCTACCATTTCTCTAATCTTTCTAAAAAGCTAATAGGATTAAGGTGTTGGTAATTGAAAGAAAACTACAAGATTGCAAGCACGTGAACTCCCATGATCAAGTAATTAACCCAAATGAGGATAAACACCCTGATAATGAAAGGTTCTACAATTAGAAAGATCATATGGCTCTCAACCTTTGCTCTAATACATTCCAAGCACAAATAGCTTCAAACTGCAGGTAATTATAAGTAAATGACATCATTTCAAAGCCCATGAATTCCCAAGATCAAGCAATTAATTCAAATGGTAAGAAGTATTCTCAAAATTGGAAGTAGACCATTTGGTTCCTCTTATGACCCTCTACCACTTCTCTAATATTTCTAAAGAGCTAATAGGATTAAGGTGAAGGTAATCGAAAGGAAAATACAAGATTGCAAGCACGTCAACTGCCATGATCAATTAATTAACCCAAATGAGGATAAACACTGTTATAATGCAAGGTTCTGCACTTAGAAAGATCATATGGCTCTCAACCTTTGGTCCACTACTTTTCGAGCTCAATTAGCTTCAAAGTGAAGGTAATTATAACTAAATGACATGATTTCCAAGCCCGTGAACTGCCAAGTTCAAGCAATTAAGCCAAATGGTAAGAAGCATTCTTAGAATTGGAAGTTCTTCCCTGTATCACTTCTCTAATCTTTCTAAAGAGCTAATAGGATTAAGGTGAAGGTAATTGAAAGAAAATTAGAAAGATTGGAAGCACGTGAACTCCCATGATCAAGTAATCAACCTATATGGTCATAAACACTCATATAATGGAAGATTCTTCACATAGAAAGATCAAAAGCCTCTCAACCATTGGTCTACTACTTTCCAAGCTCAAATTGCTTTAAAGTGAAGGTAATTATAAGTAAATGGCATGATTTCCAAGCCCGTAAACTCCCAAGATCAAGCAATTAACCCAAATGGTATGAAGCATTCTCAGAATTGGAATTTCTTCCCTTTGGTTCATCTTATGACCCTCTACCACTTCTCTAATCTTTCTAAAGAGCTAATAGGATTAAGGTGAAGGTAATTGAAAGAAAATTAGAAGATTGGAAGCACGTGAACTCCCATGATCAAGTAATCAACCCATATGGTCATAAACACTCATATAATGGAAGATTCTTCACATAGAAAGATCATATGCTCTGAACCTTTGGTCAACAACTTTCCAAGCTCAAATAACTTCAAAGTGAAGGTAATTATAAGTAAATGGCAAGATTTCGAAGCCCGTCAACTCCCAAGATCAAGTATTTAACCCAAATGGTAAGAAGCATTCACAGAACTGGTAGTTCTTCCCTTTGGTTCATCTTATGACCCTCTACCACTTCCTTAATCATTCTAAAGAGCTAATAGGATCAAAGTGAAGGTAATTTATAGAAAATTAGAAGATTGCAAGCACGTGAACTCCCATGATCAAGTAATTAACCAATATCAGGATAAACACTCTTATAAAGGAAGACACTTCACTTAGAAAGATCATATGGCTCTCAACCTTTGGTCTACTACTTTCCAAGCTCAAATAGCTTCAAAGTGATGGTAATTATAAGTAAATGGCATGATTTCTAAGCCCGCGAACTCCCAAGATCATCAAATTAACCCAAATGGTAAGAAGCATTATTAGAATTGGTGGTTCTTCTTATGACCCTCTACCACTTCCCAAATCTTTCTAAAGAGCTAATAGGATCAAAATTAAGGTAATTGATAGAAAATTGGAAGATTCCAAGCATGTGAACTCCCATAATCAAGTAATTAATCCAAATTGGGATAAACTCTCTTATAATAGAAGATTCTTCACTTAGAAAGATCATATGGCTCTCAACCTTTCGTCTACTACATCCCAAGCTCAAATAGCTCCAAAGTGATGGTAATTATAAGTAAGTAGCGTGATTTCCAAGCCCGTGAACTCCCAAGATCAAGCATTTAACCCAAATGGTAAGAGCATTCTCAGAATTGGTAGTTCTTCCCTTTGGTTCATCTTATGACCCTCCACCAACTCCCTAATCTTTCTAAAGAGCTGATGGGATTAAGGTAAAGGTAATTGAAAGATAATTACAAGATTGGAAGCATGTAAACTCCGATGATCAAATAATTAACCCAAATGTGGATAAACACTCTTATAATGCAAGGTTCTGCACTTTGAAAGATCATTCCGCTCTCAACCTTTGGTCCACTACATTCCTAGCTAAAATTGCTTCAAAGTGAAGGTAATAATAAGTAAATGACATGATTATCAAGCCCATGAACTCCCAAGATCAAGCAATTAGGCCAAATGATAAGCGGCATTATCAGAATTGGAAATTCTTCCCTTTAGCTCGTCTTATGACCCTCTGCCACTTCTCTAATCTTTCTAAAGTGCTAATACGATTAAGATGAAGGTAATTGAAAGAAAATTAGAAGATTGCGTGCACGTGAACTCCCATGATCAAGTAATTAACCCAAATGAGGATAAACACTCTTATAATGGAAGGTTCTGCACTTAGAAAGATCATATGGCTCTCAACCTTTGGTCCACTACTTTCCAAACTCAAATAGCTTCAAAGTAAAGATAATTATAAGTAAGTGACATGGTTTCCAAGCCCGTGAACTCCCAAGATCTAGCAATTAACAAAAATGTTAAGAAGCATTCTCAGAATTTGTGGTTCTTCCCTTTGGTTAATCTTATCACCGTCTACCACTTCTCTAATCTTTCCAAAGAGCTAATGGGGTGAAGGTGAAGGTAATTGAAAGATAATTACAAGATTGGAAGCACGTGAGCTCCGATGATCAAGTAATTAACCCAAATGTGGATAAACACTCTTATAATGGAAGGTTCTGCACTTCGAAAGATCATACGGCTCTCAACCTTTGGTCCACTAAATTCCTAGCTAAAATTGCTTCAAAGTGAAGGTAATAATAAGTAAATGACATGATTTTCAAGCCCATGAACTCCCAAGATCAAGCAATTAGGCCAAATGATAAGAACCATTATCAGAATTGGAAGTTCTTTCCTTTGGTTCTTCTTATGACCCTCTGCCACTTCTCTAATCTTTCTAAAGTGCTAATACGATTGAGGTGAAGGAAATTGAAAGAAAATTACAAGATTGCAGGCACGTGAACTCTCATGATAAAGTAATTATCCCAAATGAGGATAAATACTCTTATAATGGAAGGTTCTTCACTTAGAAAGATCATACGGCTCTCAACCAATTGTCCACCACTTTCAAACCTCAAATAGCGTCAAAGTGAATGTAATTATAAGTAAATGACATGATTTTTGAGCCCGTGAACTCCCAAGTTCAAGCAATTAACCCTAATGGTAAGAAGCATTATCAGAATGGGAAGTTCTTCCCTTTGGTTCATTTTTTGATCCTCTACCACTTCTCTAATCTTTCTAAGGTGCAAATAGGATTAAGGTGAAGGTAATCGAAAGAAAATTACAAGATTACAAGAACGTGAACTCCCATGATCAAGTAATTAACCCAAATGGGGATAAACACTCTTATAATGGAAGGTTCTTCACTTAGAAAGATCATATGGCTCTCAACCTTTGCTCTAATACATTCCAAGCTCAAATAGCTTCAAAGTGTAGGTAATTATAAGTAAATGACATCATTTCCAAGCTCGTGAACTCCCAAGATCAAGCAATTAAGTCAAATGGTAAGAAGCATTCTCATAGTTGGAAGTTCTTCCCTTTGGTTCCTCTTATGACCCTCTACCACTTCTCTAATCTTTCTAAAAAGCTAATAGGATTAAGGTGAAGGTAATTGAAAGAAAATTACAAGATCGCAAGCACGTGAACTCCCACGATGAAGTAATTCACCCAAATGGGGAAAAAACACTCTTATAATGGAAGGTTCTTCACTTACAAAGATCATATGGCTCTCAACCTTTGCTCTAATATATTCCAAGCTCAAATAGCTTCAAAGTGCAGGTAATTATATGTAAATGACATCATTTCCAAGCTCGTGAACTCCCCCAGATCAAGCAATTAACCCAAATGGTAAGAAGCATTATCAAAATTGGAAGTTCTTACCTTTGGTTCATCTTATGACCCTCTACCACTTCTCTAATCTTTCTAAACAGCTTATAGGAATAAGGTGAACGTATTTGAAAGAAAATTAGAAGATTGCAAGCATGTGAACTCCCATGATCAAGTAATTAACCCATCTAAAGATAAACACTCTTATAATAGAAGGTTCATCACTTAGAAAGATCATATGACTCTCAACCTTTGGTCCACTACTTCCCAAGCTCAAATAGTTTCAAAGTGAAGGTAATTATAAGTAAACGGCATGATTTCCAAGCCCGTGAACTCCCAAGATCAAGCAATTAACCCAAATGGTATGAAGCATTCTCAGAATTTGAATTTCTTCCCTTTGGTTCATCTTATGACCCTCTACCACTTCTCTAATCTTTTTAAAGAGCTAATAGGATTAAGGTGAAGGTAATTGAAAGAAAATAAGAAGATTGGAAGCACTTGAACTCCCATGATCAAGTAATTAACCCATATGGGGATAAACACTCAGATAATGGAGGATTCTTCACTTAGAAAGATCATATGGCTCTCAACCTTTGGTCCACTACTTTGCAAGCTCAAATAGCTTCACAGTGAAGGTAATTATAAGTAAATGCCATGATTTCTAAGCTCGTGAACTGCTCTGATCAAGCAATTAACCCAAATGGTAAGAAGCATTCCCAGGATTCGTAGTTCTTCCATTTGGTTTATCTTATGAACCTCTACCACTTCTCTAATCTTTATAAAGAGCTAATAGGCTTAAGCTGAAGGTAATTGAAAGAAAATTAGAAGATTGGAAGCATGTGAACTCTCATGATCATGTAATTAACCCAAATTAGGAAAAACACTCTTAGAATGGAAGGTTCTTCACTTAGAAAGATCAAAAACCTCTCAACCATTGGTCCACTACTTTCCAAGCTCAAATTGCTTCAAAGTGAAGGTAATTAGAAGTAAATGGCATGATTTCCAAGCCCGTGAACTCACAAGATCAAGCAATTAACCCAAATGGTAGGAAGCATTCTAAGAATTTGAATTTCTTCCCTTTGGTTCATCTTATGACCCCCTATCACTTCTCTAATCTTTTTAAAGAGCTAATAGGATTAAGGTGAAGGTAATTGAAAGAAAATTAGAAGATTGGAAGCACGTGAACTCCCATGATCAAGTAATTAACCCATATGGGGAAAAATACTCATATAATGGAAGATTATTCACTTAGAAAGATCATATGGCTTTGAACATTTGGTCTACAACTTTCCAAGCTCCAATAGCTTCAAAGTGAAGGTAATTATAAGTAAATGCCATGATTTCTAAGCCCGTGAACTCCCAAGATCAAGCAATTAACCCAAATGGTAAGAAGCATTATCAGATTCGATTGTTCTTCCCTTTGGTTCATCTTATGACCCTCTACCACTTTCCTAATTATTCTAAAGAGCTAATAGGATCAAAGTGAAGGTAATTGATAGAAAATTAGAAGATTGCAAGCACGTGAACTCCCATGATCAAGTAATTAACCCAAATTGGGATAAACACTCTTATAATGGAAGGTTCTTCACTTAGAAAGATCTTATGGCTCTCAACCTTTGGTCGACTACTTTGCAAGCTCAAATAGCTTCAAAGTGAAGGTAATTATAAGTAAAGGCCATGATTTCGAAGCCCGTGAACTCCTCTGATCAAGCAATTAACCCAAATGGTAAGAGGCATTCCCAGAATTCGTAGTTCTTCCGTTTGGTTCAACTTATGACCCTCTACCACTTCTCTAATATTTGTAAAGAGCAAATAGGCTTAAGCTGAAGGTAATTGAAAGAAAATTAGAAGATTGGAAGCACCTGAACTCCCATGGTCAAGTAATTAACTCATATGGGGATAAACACTCTTATAATAGAAGATTCTTCACTTAGAAAGATCATATGGCTCTCAACCTTTGGTCTACTACTTTCCAATCTCAAATAGATTCAAAGTGATGGTAATTATAAGTAAATGGCATGATTTCTAAGCACGAGAACTCCCATGATCATGTAATTAACCCAAATGGTAAGAAGCATTCCCAGAATTGGTGGTTCTTCCCTTTGGTTCATCTTATGACCCTTTACCACTTCCCTAATCTTTTTAAAGAGCTAATAGGATCAAAGGGAAAGTAATTGATAGAAAATTAGAAGATTGCAAGCACGTGAACTCCCATAATCAATACTAATCCAAACTGGGATAAACTCTTTTATAATAGAAGATTCTTCACTTATAAAGATCATATGGCTCTCCACCTTCGGTCTACTACTTTCCAAGCTCAAATAGTTGCAAAGTGATGACAATTATAAGTTAATGGCATAATTTCCAAGCCCGTGAACTCCCTAGATCAAGCATTTAACCTAAATGGTAAGAAGCGTTCTCAAAATTGGTAGTTCTTCCATTTGGTTCATCTTATGACCCTCTACTAGTTCTCTAATCTTTCTAAAGTGCTGATAGGATTGAGGTGAAGGTAATTGAAAGAAAATTAGCAGATTGCAAGCACGTGAACTCCCATGATCAAGTAATTGACCCAAATTGGGACAAACACTCTTATAATAGAAGGTTCTTCACTTAAAAAAATCTAAAGCCTCTCAACCTTTGGTCTACTCCTTTCCCATCTTAAATTACTTCAAAGTGAAGGTAATTATAAGTAAATGCCATGATTTCAAGGCCCGTGAACTCCTCAGACCAAGCAATTAACCCAAATGGTAAGTAGCATTCTCAGAATTGGTAGTTCTTCCCTTTGGTTCATCCTATGACCCTCTACCACTTCCCCAACCATTCTAAAGAGCTAATAGGATCAAAGTGAAGGTAATTAATAGAAAATTTGAAGATTGCAAGCACGTGAACTCCCTTGATGATGTAATTAATCCAAATTGGGATAAACACTCTTATAATGGAAGGTTCTTCACTTAGAAAGATCATATGGCTCTCAACCTTTGGTCTATTACTTTCAAAGCACAAATTGCTTCAAAGTGATGGTAATTATAAGTAAACGGCTTGATTTCCAAGAATGTGTACTCCCAAGATCAAGCATTTAACCCAAATGGTAAGAAGCATTCTCAGAATTGGTAGTTCTACCCTTTGGTTCATCTTATGACCGTCTACCACTTCTCTAATCTTTCTAAAGAGCTAAGAGGATTAAGGTGAAGGTAATTGAAAGAAAATTAGAAGATTGGAAGCACGTGAACTCTCATGATCAAATAATTAACCCAAATTGGTATAAACACTCTTATAATGGATGGTTATTCACCTAGAAAGATCATATGGCTCTCAACATTTGGTCCACTACTTCCCAAGCTCAAATAGCTTCAAAGTGAAGGTAATTAGAAGTAAATGGCATGATTTCCAAGCCCGTTAACTCGTCAGATCAAGCAATTAAACCAAATGCAAAGAAGCATTCTCAGAATTGGTAGTTTTTCCCTTTGGTTCATATTATGGCTCCTTACCACTTCTCTAATCTTTCTAACGAGCTAATAGGATTAAGGTGAAGGTACTTGAAATAAAATTAGAAGATTGCAAGCATGTGAACTCCCATGATCAAGTAATTAACCCAAATTGGAATAAACTCCATTATAATGGTAGATTCTTCACTTATAAAGATAATATGGCCCTCTACCTTTGGTCTACTACTTTCCAAGTACAAATAGCCTCAAAGTGAAGGTAATTATAAGTAAATGGCATGATCTCCAAGCCCGTGAACTCCTTAGATCAAGAAATTAAACAAAATGGAAAGAATCATTCTCAGAATTGGTAGTTCTTCCCCTTGGTTCATTTTATGACTCTCTACCACTTCTCTAATCTTTCTAAAGAGCTAATAGGATGAAGGTGAACGTAATTGAAAGAAAATTAGAAGATTGCAAGCACGTGAACTCCCATGATCAAATAATTAACCCAAAATGGGATAAACTCTCTTATAATGGAAGATTCTTCACTTAGAAAGATCATATGGCTCTCAACCTTTGGTCTACTACTTTCCAAGCTCAAGTAGCTTCAAAGTGAAGGTAATTATAAGTAAATGCCATTATTTCCAAGCCCGTGAACTCGTCAGATCAAGCAGTTAACCGAAACGGTAAGAAGCATTCTCAGAATTGGTAGTTCTTCCCTTTGGTTCATCCTATGACCCTCTACCACTTCTCTAATATTTGTAAAGAGCAAATAGGATGAAGGTGAAGGTAATTGAAAGAAAATTAGAAGATTGCAAGTACGTGAACTCCCATGATCAAGTAATTAACCCAAATTTGGATAACCTCTCTTATAATAGAAGATTCTTCACTTAGAAAGATCATATGGCTCTCAACCTTTGGTCTACTACTTTGCAAGCTCAAATAGCTTCAAAGTGAAGGAAATTATAAGTAAATGCTATGATTTCCAAGCCCGTGAACTCGTCAGATCAAGCAATTAATCGAAATGGTAAGAAGCGTTCTTAGAATTGATAGTTCTTCCCTTTGGTTCATCCTATGACCCTCTACCACTTCTCTAATATTTCTAAAGAGCAAATAGGAATAAGGTGATGGTAATTGAAAGAAAACTAGAAGATTCCAAGCACGTGAACTCCCATGATCAAGTAATTAACCCAAATTGGGATAAACTTTATTATAATGGAAGATTCTTCACTTAGAAATATGATATGGCTCTCAACCTTTGGTCTACTACTTTCCAAGCTCAAATTGCTTCAAAGTGAAGGTAATTATAGGCATGATTTCCAAACCCGTGAACTCCTCATATCAAGCAATTAACACAAATGGTAAAAAGCATTCTCAGAATTGGTAGTTCTTCCCTTTGGATCATCTTATGACGCTCTACCACTTCTCTAATGTTTCTTAAGAGCTAATAGGATTACGGTGAAGGTAATTGAAAGATAATCAGAAGATTGCAAGCACGTGAACTACCATGATCAAGTAATTAACCCAAATTGGGATAAACTCTTTTATAATGGAAGGTTCTTCACCTAGAAAGATCATATGGCTCTCAACCTTTGGTCTACTACTTTCCAAGCTCAAATAGCTTCAAAGTGAACTCTAATGGTAAGAAGTATTATCAGAATTGAATGTTCTTCCCTTTAGTTCATCTTATGACCCTCTACCACTTCTCTAATCTTTCTAAAGAGCTAATAGGATTGAAGTGAAGGTAATTGATAGAAAATTAGAAGATTGTAAGCATGTGAACACCCATGATCAAGTAATTAACCCAAATTGGCATAAACTGTCTTATCATGGAAGATTCTTCACTTAGAAAGATCATATGGCTCTCAACCTTTCCTCTAATACATTCCAAGCTCAAATAGCTTCAAAGTGCAGGTAATTATAAGTAAATGACATGATTTCCAAGCCCGTGAACTCCCAAGATAAAGTAATTAAGTCAAATGGTAAGAAGAATCAGAATTGGAAGTTCTTCCCTTTGATTCCTCTTACGACCGTCTACAACTTCTCTAGTCTTTCTCAAAAGCTAATAGGATTAAGGTGAAGGTAATTGAAAGAAAATTACAAGATTGCAAGCACGTGAACTCCCATGATAAAGTAATTCACCCAAATGGGATAAACACTCTTATAATTGAACGTTCTTCACTTAGAAAGATTATATGGCTCTCGACCTTTGCTCTAATACATTCCAAGCTCAAATAGCTTCAAAGTGAAGGAAATTATAAGTAAATGACATGATTTTCAAGCCCGTGAACTCCCAAGATAAAGTAATTAAGTGAAATGGTAAGAAGAATTCTCAGAATTGGAAGTTCTTCCCTTTGGTTCCTCTTACGACCATCTACAACTTCTTTAGTCTTTCTCAAAAGCTAATAGAATTAAGGTGAAGGTAATTGAAAGAAAATTACAAGATTGCAAGCACGTGAACTCCCATGATAAAGTAATTCACCCAAATGGGGATAAACACTCTTATAATTGAACGTTCTTCACTTAGAAAGATTATATGGCTCTCAACCTTTGCTCCAATACATTCCAACCTCAAATAGCTTCAAAGTGAAGGAAATTATAAGTAAATGACATGATTTCCAAGCTCATGAACTGCAGAGATCAAGTAATTAACTCAAATGGTAAGAAACATTCTTAGAATTTGAAGTTCTTTCCTTTGGTTAATCTTGTCACT
Source organism: Corymbia maculata (assembly GCA_014182735.1). Classification (NCBI taxonomy): domain Eukaryota; kingdom Viridiplantae; phylum Streptophyta; class Magnoliopsida; order Myrtales; family Myrtaceae; genus Corymbia; species Corymbia maculata. Next base: position 7,760,366 of record CM024683.1, on the reverse strand, counting down.
CTCTACCACATCTCTACCACATCTCTAATCTTTCTATAGAGATAATAGGATAAAGGTGAAGGTAATTGAAAGAAAATTACAAGATTGCAAGCACGTGAACTCTCATGATCAAGTAATAAACCCAAATGGGGATGAACACTCTTATAATGGAAGGTTCTTCACTTAGAAAGATCATATGGCTCTCAACCTTTGGTCCACTACTTTCCAAGCCCAAATAGCTTCAAAGTGAAGGAAATTATAAGTAAATGACATGATTTCCAAGCCCGTGAACTACCAAGATTAAGCAATTAACGCAAATGGTAAGAAATATTATCAAAATTGGAAGTTCTTCCCTTTCGTTCATCTTATGACCCTCGACCACTTCTCTAATCTTTCTATAGAGCTAATAGGATTAAGGTGAAGGTAATAGAAAGAAAATTACAAGATTGCGAGCACATGAACTCCCATGATCAAGTAATTAACCCATCTGATGATAAACACTCTTATAATGGAAGGTTCTTCACTTAGAAAGATCATATGGTTCTCAACCTTTGCTCTAATACATTTCAAGCTCAAATAAGTTCAAAGTGCAGGTAATTATAAGTAAATGACATGATTTCCAAGCACGTGAACTCCCAAGATCAAGCAATTAAGTCAAATGATAAGAAGTATTCTCAGAATTGGAAGTTCTTCCATTTGGTTCCTCTTATGACCCTCTACCACTTCTCTAATCTTTCTGAAGAGCTATTAGGATTAAGATGAAGCTAATTGAATGAAAATTAGAAGATTGCAGGCACGTGAACTCCCATGATCAAGTAGTTAGCCCAAATGAGGATAAACACTCTTAGAATGGGAGGTTCTTCACTTAGAAAGATCATATGGCGCTCAACCGTTGGTCTAATACTTTCTAAGCCCAAATAGCTTCAAAATGAAAGTAATTCTAAGTAAATGACATGATTTCCAGGCCCGTGAACTCTAAAGATCAAGCAATTAACCCAAATGGTAAGAAGCATTCTCAGAATTAGAAGTTCTTCCCTTTGGTTCATCTTATGACCATCTACCGATTCTCTAATCTTTCTAAAGAGATAATAGGATCAAAGCGAAAGTAATTGAGATAAAATTTAATTATAGCAAGTACGTGAACTGCCATGATCAAGTAATTAACCCAAATTGGGACAAACACTCTTAGAATGGGAGGTTCTTCACTTAGAAAGATCATATGGCGCTCAACCGTTGGTCAAATACTTTCCAAGCTCAAATTGCTTCAAAGTGAAGGTAATTACAAGTAAATTACATGATTTCCAAGCCCGCGTACTTCCAAGATCAAGCAATTAATCCAAATGGTAACAAGCATTGTCAAAATTGGAAGTTCTTTCCTTTGGTTGATCTTATGGCCCTCTACCACTTCTCTAATCTTTTCAAAGTGCTAATAGGATCAAAGTGAAGGAAATTGAAAGAAAAATTAGATGATTGCAAGGTCGTGAACTCATATGATCAAGTAATTAACCCAAATGGTAACATACATTCTTAGAATAGAAGTTTCATTAGTTAGAGTGATCTTATGACTCTCAGCCTTTGCTCTAATACTTTCCAAGCTCATGTGGCTACACATTGAAGGTAATTATAAGTAAATTACATGATTTCCAAGCCCGTGAACTCCCAAGATCAAGCAATTAACCCAAATGGTAAGAAGCATTCTCAGAATTGGAAGTTCTTCCATTCGGTTCATCTTATGGCCCTCTACCACTTCTCTAATGATTCTGAAGAGTTGTTAGGATCAAAGTGACATTAATTGAAAGAGAATTAGATGATTGCAAGCTCGTGAACTTCCATGATCAAGTAATTAACCCAAATGGCAACAAATACTCTGGGAGGTTCTTTACTTAGAATGATCTTATGGCTCTCAACCGTTAATCTAATACTTTTCCAAGTTCAAGTAGCTTCACATTGAGGTTAATTATAAGTAAATTACATGATTTCCAAGCCCGTGAACTCCCATGATCAAGTAAGTAACCCAAATCGCAACAAACATTCTTAGAATGGGAGGTTCTTCATTAAGAGTGACCTTATGACTCTCAGCCGTTGCTCTAATAGTTTCCATGCTCAAATAGCTTCACATTGAACGAAGTTATAAGTAAATTACATGATTTCCAAGCCCGTGAACTCCTAAGATCAAGCAATTAACCCAAATGGTAAGAAGTATTCTCAGAATTGGAAGTTCTTCCCTTTGGTTGATCTTATGGCCCTCTACCACTTCTCTAATCTTTCCAAATAGCTAATAGGATCAAAGTAAAGGTAATTGAATGCAAATTAGATGATTGCAAGCTTGTGAACTTCCATAATCAAGTAATTAACGCAAATGGCAACAAACACTCTCAGAATGGGAGGTTCTCCACTTAGAATAAGAGTAGCTCTCAACCGTAGCTCTAATACTTTCCAAGCTCAAATAGCTTCAAAGTGAAGGTAATTATAAGTAAATTACATGATTTCCATGCCCTTGAACTCCCAAGATCAAGAAATTAACTGAAATGATAAGAAGTATTCACAGAATTGGAAGTTCTTCCCTTTTGTTCATCTTATGACCCTTAACCACATCTCTAATCATTCCAAAGAGGTAATAGGATCAAAGTGAAGGTAACTTAATGCAAATTAGATGATTGCAAGCTCATGCACTTCCATAATCAAGTAATTAACCCAAATGGCAACAAACTTTCTTAGAATGAGTTGTTCTTCTCATAGAATAATCTTATGGCTCTCAACCGTTGCACTAATACTTTCCAAACTCAAATAGCTTCAAAGCGAAGGTAATTATTAGCAAAATTACATGATTTTCAAGCCTGTCAACTCCCAAGATCAAGCAATTAACCAAAATGGTAAGAAGCATTCTTAAAATTGGAAGTTCTTCCATTTGGTTGATCTTATGGTCCTCTACCACTTCTCTAATCTTTTCAAATAGCTAATAGGATCAACGTGATGGTATGAAACAAAATTAGATGATTGCAAGCTCATAAATTCCCTTGATTAAGTAATTAACCCAAATGGTAAGAAACACTCTTAGAATGGGAGGTTCTTCACTTAGAATGATCTTATGGCTCTTAACTGTTGCACTAATACTTTCCAAGCTCAAATAGCTTCAAAGCTAAGATAATTATTAGTAAATTACATGATCTCCAAGCTTGTCAATTCCCAAGATCAAGCAATTAACCGAAATGATAAGAAGCATTCTCTGAATTGGAAGTTCCTCCCTTTGGTTGATCTTATAGCCCTCTACCACTTCTCTAATCTTTCCAAATAGCTAATAGGAGTAAAGTAAAGGTAATTGAAAGCAAATTAGATGATTGCAAGCTCAAGAACTCCCATAATCAAGTAATTAACACAAATGGCAACAAAACACTCATAGAATGGGAGGTTCTCCGCTTAGAATTATCTTTTAGCTCTCAACCGTTGCTCTAATACTTTCCAAGCTCAAATAGCCTCAAAGTGAAGGTAATTATTAGAAAATTACATGATTTCCAAGCCCGTCAACTCCCGAGATCAAGAAATTAACCAAAATGACAAGAAACATTCTCAAAATTGGAAGTTCTTCCTTTTGGTTGATCTTATGGCCCTCTATCACTTCTCTAATCTTTCTAAATAGCTAATAGGATCAAAGTAAAGGTAATTGAATGCAAATTAGATGATTGCAAGCATCGTGAACTCCCATGATCAAGTAATTAACCCAAATGGGATAAACACTCTTATAATGGAAGGTTCTTCACTTAGAAAGATCATATGGCTCTAACCTTTGGTCTACTACTTTCCAAGCTCAAATAGCTTTACATGAAAGGTAATTATAAGTAAATTACACGATTTGCAAGCTCGTGAGCTCCCAAGATCAAGAAATTAACCTAAATGATAAGAAATATTCTCAGAATTGAAAGTTCTTCCCTTTGGTTGATCTTATGGTCCTCTACCACTTCTCTAATCTTTCCAAATAGCTAATAGGATCAAATTAAAGGTAAGTGAAAGAAAAATTAGAAGATTGCAAGCACGTGAACTCCCACGATCGAAGCAATTAACCTAAATGGGGATAAACACTCTTATAATGGAAGGTTCTTCACTTAGAAAGATCTATGTAGCTCTCAACATTTGGCTCACTACTTTCCAAGCTCAAATAGTTTCAAAGCAAAGGTAATTATAAGTAAATTACATGATTTCCAAGCCCGTGAACTCCCAAGATAAAGCAATTAAGCCCAAATGATAAGAAGCATTATTTGAATTGGAAGTTCTTTCCTTTGGTTGATCTTATGGCCCTCTACCACTTCACCAGTCTTTCTAAATAGCTAATAGGATCAAAGTAAAGGTAATTGAAAGAAAATTAGAAGATTGCAAGCACGTGAACTCCCATGATCAAGTAATTAACCCATCTGACAATAAACACTCTTATAATGGAAGCTTCTTCACTTAAAAAGATCATATGGCTCTCAACCTTTGGTCCACTACTTTCCAAGCTCAAATAGCTTCAAAGTGAAGGAAATTATAAGTAAACGACATGATTTCCAAGCTCGTGAACAGCCAAGATCAAGCAATTAACCCAAATTGTAAGAAACATTATCAGAATTGGAAGTTCTTCCATTTGGTTAATCTTATGACCCTCTACCACTTCTCTAATATTTCTAAAGAGTTAATAGGATGAAGGTGAAGGTAATTGAAAGAAAATTAGAAGATTGCAAGCACGTGAACTCCCATGATCAAGTAATTAACCCAAATTGGGATAAACTCTCTTATAATAGAAGGTTTTTCACTTAGAAAGATCATATGGCTCTCTACCTTTGGTGTACTACTTTCCAAGCTCAAATAGCTTCATGGTGAAGGTAATTATATGTAAATGGCATGATTTCCAAGCCCGTGAACTCCTCAAATCAGGCAATTCTCCCAAAAGGTAAGAACCATTCTCAGAATTGGAAGTTCTTCTTTTTGGTTCATCTTATGGCCCTCTACCACTTCCCTAATCTTTTTAAACAGGTAATAGGATCAAAGTGAAGGTAATTGATAGAAAATTAGAAGATTGCAAGCACGTGAACTCCCATAATCAAGTAATTAATCCAAATTGGGGTAAACTCTCTTATAATGGAAGATTCTTCACTTAGAAAGATCATATGACTATCAACCTTTGGTCTACTACTTTCCAAGCTCAAACAGCTTCATAGTGAAGGTAATTATAAGTAAATGGCATGATTTCCAAGCCCGTGAACTCCGAAGATCAAGCATTTAACCCAAATGGTAATAAGCATTCTCAAAATTGGTAGTTCTTCCGTTTGGTTCATCTTATGCCCCTCTACCACTTGTCTTACCGTTCTAACATTTCTAAAGAGCTAATGGGATTAAGATGAAGGTAATTGAAAGAAAATTAGAAGATTGCAAGCACATGAACTCCCATGATCAAGTAATTAACCCAAATTGGGATAAACACTATTATAATTGAAGGTTCTTCACTTAGAAAGATCATATGTTTCTCAACCTTTGGGGTACTACTTTCCACACTCAAAAAGCTTCAAAGTGATGGTAATTATAAGTAAATGGCATGATTTTCAAGCTCGTGAACTCCTAAGAGCAAGCATTTAACCCAAATTGTAAGAAGTATTCTCAAAATTGGTAGTTATTCCCTTTGGTTCATCTTATGACCCTCTACCACTTCTCTAATCTTTCTAAAGAGCTAATAGGATCAAAGTGCAAGTAATTGAAAGAAAATGAGAAGATTGCAAGCACGTGAACTCCCATGATCAAGTAATTAACCCAAATTCAGATAAACACTCTTATAATGGAAGGTTCTTATTAGTAAATGCCATCATTTCAAAGCCCGTGATCTCCTCAGATTAAGAAATTAACCCAAATGCTAAGAAGCATTCTCAGAATTGGTAGTTCTTCCCTTTGGTTCATTTTATGACTCTCTACCACTTCTCTAATCTTTGTAACGAGCTAACATAATTAAGGTGAAGGTGATTTAAACAAAATTAGATGATTACAAGCATGTGAACTCGCATGATCAAGTAATTAACCCAAATTGGGATAAACTCTCTTATAATGGTAGATTCTTCACTTATAAAGATCATATGGCCCTCAACCTTTGGTTTAGTACTTTCCAAGCTCAAATTACTTCAAAGTGAAGGTAATTATACGTAAATGGCATGATCAAGTAATTAACCTATATGGGGATAAACACTCTTATAATGGAAGGTTCTTCACTTAGAAAGATCATGTGGCTCTCAACCTTTGGTCTACAACTTTCCAAGCACAAATTGCTTCAAAGTGAAGATAATTACAAGTAAATGCCACAATTTCCAAGCCCGTGAACTCCTCATATCAAGCAATTAACCCAAATGTTAAGAAGCATTCTCAGAATTGGTAGTTCTTCCCTTTGGTTCATCTTATGACCCTCTACTACTTCTCTAATTTTTCTAAAGAGCTAATAGGATTAAGGTGAAGGTAATTGAAAGAAAATTAGAAGATTACAAGGACATGAACTCCCACGATCAAGTAACTAACCCAAATTGGGATAAACTCTATTATAATGGTGGATTCTTCGCTTAGAAAGATCATATGGCTCTCAACCTTTGGTCTACTACTTTCCAAGCTCAAATAGTGTCAAGTGAAGGAAATTATAAGTAAATGACATGATTTCCAAGCCCGTGAACTCCCAAGATCAAACCAATTAACTCAAAACGAAATAAGCATTCTCAAAATTGGTAGTTCTTCCGTTTGGTTCATCTTATGCCCCTCTACCACTTGTCTTACCATTCTAACATTTCTAAAGAGCTAATAGGATTAAGATGAAGGTAATTGAAAGAAAATTAGAAGATTGCAAGCACATGAACTCTCATGATCAAGTAATTAACCCAAATTGGGATAAACACTATTATAATTGAAGGTTCTTCACTTAGAAAGATCATATGTTTCTCAACCTTTGGGGTACTACTTTCCACGCTCGAAAAGCTTCAAAGTGATGGTAATTATAAGTAAATGGCATGATTTCCAAGCTCGTGAACTCCCAAGAGCAAGCATTTAACCCAAATTGTAAGAAGTATTCTCAAAATTGGTAGTTATTCCCTTTGGTTCATCTTATGACCCTCTACCACTTCTCTAATCTTTCTAAAGAGCTAATAGGATCAAAGTGCAAGTAATTGAAAGAAAATGAGAAGATTGCAAGCACGTGAACTCCCATGATCAAGTAATTAACCCAAATTCGGATAAACACTCTTATAATGGAAGGTTCTTATTAGTAAATGCCATCATTTCAAAGCCCGTGATCTCCTCAGATCAAGAAATTAACCCAAATGCTAAGAAGCATTCTCAAAATTGGTAGTTCTTCCCTTTGGTTCATCTTATGACTCTCTACCACTTCTCTAATCTTTGTAACGAGCTAACATAATTAAGGTGAAGGTGATTTAAACAAAATTAGACGATTACAAGCATGTGAACTCGCATGATCAAGTAATTAACCCAAATTGGGATAAACTCTCTTATAATGGTAGATTCTTCACTTAGAAAGATTATATGGCCCTCAACCTTTGGTCTACTACTTTCTGAACACAAATAGCTTAAAAGTGAAGGTAATTATAAGTAAATGGCATGATTTCCAAGCCCGTGAACTTGTCAGATCAAGCAATTAAACCAATTGGATAGAAGCATTCTCAGAATTGGTAGTTCTTCCCTTTGGTTCATCTTATGACTCTCTACCACTTCTCTAATCTTTCTAAAGAACTAATAGCATTGAGGTGTAGGTAATCAAAAGAAAAATAGAAGACTGCAAGCACGTGAACTACCATGATCAAGTAATTAACCCAAATTAGGATAAACACTCTTATAATGCAAGGTTCTGCACTTAGAAAGATCATATGGCCCTCAACCTTTGGTCCACTACTTTCCGAGCTCAAATATCTTCAAAGCAGAGGTAATTATAAGTAAATGCCATGATTTCAAAGCCCGTGAACTCGTCTGATCAAACAATTAACCCAAATGGTAAGAAGCATTCCCAGAATTCGTAGTTCTTTCGTTTGGTTCAGCTTATGACCCTCTACCACTTCTCTAATCTTTCTAAAGAGCTAATAGGATTAAGGTGAAGGTAATTGAAAGAAAATTACAAGATTGCAAGGATGTGAACTCCCATGATCAAGCCATTAGCCCAAATGAGGATAAACACTCTCTTATAATGGAAGGTTCTTCACTTAGAAAGATCATATGTCTCTCAACTTTGGTCCACTACTTTCCAAGCTCAAATAGCTTCAAAGTGAAGGTAATTATAAGTAAATGACATGATTTGCAATCCCGTGAACTGTGAAGTTCAAGCAATTAGCCCAAATGGTAAGAAGGAATATCATAATTGGAAGTTCTTCCCTTCGATTCGTCTTATGACCCTCTACCACTTGTCTAATCTTTCTAAAGAGCTAAGAGGATTAAGGTGAAAGTAATTGAAAGAAAATTAGAAGATTGCAGGCACGTGAACTCCCATGATCAAGTAATTAGCCCAAATGAGGATAAACACTCTTATAATGGAAGGTTCTGTACTTAGAAAGATCATATGGCTCTCAAGCTTTGCTCTAATACATTCCAAGCTCAAATAGCTTCAAAGTGAAGGTAATTATAAGTAAATGACATGATTTGCAGTCCCGTGAACTGCGAAGTTCAAGCAATTAGCCCAAATGGTAAGAAGCAATATCAAAATTGGAAGTTCTTCCCTTTGGTTCATCTTATGACCCTCTACCACTTCTCTAATTTTCTAAAGAGCTAAGAGGATTAAGGTGAATATAATTGAAAGAAAATTAGAAGATTGCAGGCACGTGAACTCCCATGATCAAGTAATTAACCCATTTGAGGATAAACACTCTTATAATGGAAGGTTCCTCACTTAGAAAGATCATATGGCTCACAAGCTTTGCTCTAACACATTCCAAGCTCAAATAGCTTCAAAGTGCAGGTAATTATAAGTAAATGACAAGATTTTCAAGCCCGTGAACTCCCAAGATCAAGCAATTAACTCAAATGGTAAGAAGCATTCTCAAAATTGGAAGTTCTTCCCTTTGGTTCATCTTATGACCCTCTACCACTTCTCTGATCTTTCTAGAGAACTAAGAGGATTAAGATGAAGGTAATTGAAAGAAAATTAGAAGATTACAGGCACATGAACTCTTAGGATCAAGTAATTAACCCAAATGGGGATAAACACCCTTATAATGGAAAGTTCATCACTTAGAAAGATCATATGGCTCTCAAACTTTGGTCCACTACTTTCCAAGCTCAAATAGTTTCAAAGTGAAGGTGATTATAAGTAAATGACATGATTTGCAATCCCGTGAACTGCGAAGTTCAAGCAATTAGCCCAAATGGTAAGAAGCAACATCAGAATTGGAAGTTCTTCCTTTCGGTTCGTCTTATGACCCTCTACCACATGTCTAATCTTTCTAAAGAGCTAAGAGGATTAAGGTGAAGGTAATTAAAAGAAAATTAGAAGATTGCAGGCACGTGAACTCCCATGATCAAGTAATTAGCCCAAATGAGGATAAACACTCTTATAGGTGAAGGTTCTGTACTTAGAAAGATCATATGTCTCTCAACTTTGGTCCACTACTTTCCAAGCTCAAATAGCTTCAAAGTGAATGTAATTATAAGTAAATGACACGATTACCAAGCGCGTGAACTCCCAAGATCAAGCAATTAACCCAAATGGTGAGAATCATTATCAAAATTGGAAGTTCTTCCCTTTGGTTCATCTTATGACCCTCTACCACTTCTCTAATCTTTCTAAAGAGCTAAGAGGATTAAGGTGAAGGTAATTGAAAGAAAATTAGAAGATTGCAAGCACGTCAACTCCCATGATCAAGTAATTAACCGATCTGAAGATAAACACTCTTATAATGGAATGTTCTTCACTTAGAAAGATCATATGACTCTTAACCTTTGGTCCATTACTTTCCAAGCTCAAATAATTTCAAAGTGAAGGAAAATTAGAAGATGGCAAGCATGTGAACTCCCATGATCAAGTAATTAACCCAAATTGGGATAAATCTCTCTTATAATGGAAGATTCTTCACTTAGAATGATCATATGGCTCTCAACCTTTGGTCTACTAGTTTCTGAACACAAATAGCTTCAAAGTGAAGGTAATTTTAAGTAAATGGCATGATTTCCAAGCCCGTGAACTCCCAAGATCAAGCAATTAAACCCATAAGGGGATAAACACTCTTATAATGGAAGGTTCTTCACTTAGAAAGGCCATATGGCTCCCAACCTTTGGTCTGCTACTTTCCAAGCTCAAATAGCTTAAAAGTGAAGGTAATTATAAGTAAATGGAATGATTTCACGCCCGTGAACTCCCAAGATCAAGCAATTAACACAAATGGTAAGAAGCATTCTCAGAATTGATAGTTCTTCCCTTTGGTTCATCTTATGACCCTCTATCACTTCTCTAATTTTTCTAAAGAGCTAATAGGATTAAGGTGGAGGTAATTGAAAGAAAATTAGAATATTGCAAGCACGTGAATTCCCATGATCAAGTAATTAACCCAAATTGGGATAAACTCAATTATAATGGTAGATTATTCACTTAGAAAGATCATATGGCTGTCAACCTTTGGTTTACTACTTTCCAAGCTCAAATAGCTTCAAAGTGAAGGTAATTATAAGTAAATGCCATGATTTCGAGCCCGTGAACTCCCAAGATCAAACCAATTAACCCAAATGGAAACAAGCATTCTCAGAATTGGTAGTTCTTCCCTTTGGTTCATCTTATGACCCTCTACCACTTCTCTAATATTTCTAAAGAGCTAATAGGTTTAAGTTGAAGGTAATTGAAAGAAAATTAGAAGATTGCAAGCACGTGAACTCCCATGATCAAGGAATTAACCCTAATTGGGATAAACACTCTTATAATGGATGGTTCTTCACTTAGAAAGATCAAAAGCCTCTCAACCTTTGGTCTACTACTTTCCATGCTCAAATTGCTTCAAAGTAAAGGTAATTATAAGCAAATGGCATGATTTCCAAGCCCATGAACTCGTCGGATCAAGCAGTTAAGCCAAATGAAAAGAAGCATTATCAGAATTGGTAGTTCTTCTCTTTGGTTCATCTTATGACACTCTACCACTTCTCTAATCTTCCTAAAGTGCTCATAGGATGAAAGTGCAGGTAATTGAAAGAAAATTAGAAGATGGCAAGCATGTGAACTCCCATGATCAAGTAATTAACCCAAATTGGGATAAATCTCTCTTATAATGGAAGATTCTTCACTTAGAATGATCATATGGCTCTCAACCTTTGGTCTACTAGTTTCTGAACACAAATAGCTTCAAAGTGAAGGTAATTTTAAGTAAATGGCATGATTTCCAAGCCCGTGAACTCCCAAGATCAAGCAATTAAACCCATAAGGGGATAAACACTCTTATAATGGAAGGTTCTTCACTTAGAAAGGCCATATGGCTCCCAACCTTTGGTCTGCTACTTTCCAAGCTCAAATAGCTTAAAAGTGAAGGTAATTATAAGTAAATGGAATGATTTCCACGCCCGTGAACTCCCAAGATCAAGCAATTAACACAAATGGTAAGAAGCATTCTCAGAATTGATAGTTCTTCCCTTTGGTTCATCTTATGACCCTCTATCACTTCTCTAATTTTTCTAAAGAGCTAATAGGATTAAGGTGGAGGTAATTGAAAGAAAATTAGAATATTGCAAGCACGTGAATTCCCATGATCAAGTAATTAACCCAAATTGGGATAAACTCAATTATAATGGTAGATTATTCACTTAGAAAGATCATATGGCTGTCAACCTTTGGTTTACTACTTTCCAAGCTCAAATAGCTTCAAAGTGAAGGTAATTATAAGTAAATGCCATGATTTCCGAGCCCGTGAACTCCCAAGATCAAACCAATTAACCCAAATGGAAACAAGCATTCTCGTAATTGGTAGTTCTTCCCTTTGGTTCATCTTATGACCCTCTACCACTTCTCTAATATTTCTAAAGAGCTAATAGGTTTAAGTTGAAGGTAATTGAAAGAAAATTAGAAGATTGCAAGCACGTGAACTCCCATGATCAAGGAATTAACCCTAATTGGGATAAACACTCTTATAATGGATGGTTCTTCACTTAGAAAGATCAAAAGCCTCTCAACCTTTGGTCTACTACTTTCCATGCTCAAATTGCTTCAAAGTAAAGGTAATTATAAGCAAATGGCATGATTTCCAAGCCCATGAACTCCCAAGATCAAGCAATTAACACAAATGGTAAGAAGCATTCTCAGAATTGATAGTTCTTCCCTTTGGTTCATCTTATGACACTCTACCACTTCTCTAATCTTCCTAAAGTGCTCATAGGATGAAAGTGCAGGTAATTGAAAGAAAATTAGAAGATGGCAAGCATGTGAACTCCCATGATCAAGTAATTAACCCAAATTGGGATAAATCTCTCTTATAATGGAAGATTCTTCACTTAGAATGATCATATGGCTCTCAACCTTTGGTCTACTAGTTTCTGAACACAAATAGCTTCAAAGTGAAGGTAATTTTAAGTAAATGGCATGATTTCCAAGCCCGTGAACTCCCAAGATCAAGCAATTAAACCCATAAGGGGATAAACACTCTTATAATGGAAGGTTCTTCACTTAGAAAGGCCATATGGCTCCCAACCTTTGGTCTGCTACTTTCCAAGCTCAAATAGCTTAAAAGTGAAGGTAATTATAAGTAAATGGAATGATTTCCACGCCCGTGAACTCCCAAGATCAAGCAATTAACACAAATGGTAAGAAGCATTCTCAGAATTGATAGTTCTTCCCTTTGGTTCATCTTATGACCCTCTATCACTTCTCTAATTTTTCTAAAGAGCTAATAGGATTAAGGTGGAGGTAATTGAAAGAAAATTAGAATATTGCAAGCACGTGAATTCCCATGATCAAGTAATTAACCCAAATTGGGATAAACTCAATTATAATGGTAGATTATTCACTTAGAAAGATCATATGGCTGTCAACCTTTGGTTTACTACTTTCCAAGCTCAAATAGCTTCAAAGTGAAGGTAATTATAAGTAAATGCCATGATTTCCGAGCCCGTGAACTCCCAAGATCAAACCAATTAACCCAAATGGAAACAAGCATTCTCAGAATTGGTAGTTCTTCCTTTGGTTCATCTTATGACCCTCTACCACTTCTCTAATATTTCTAAAGAGCTAATAGGTTTAAGTTGAAGGTAATTGAAAGAAAATTAGAAGATTGCAAGCACGTGAACTCCCATGATCAAGGAATTAACCCTAATTGGGATAAACACTCTTATAATGGATGGTTCTTCACTTAGAAAGATCAAAAGCCTCTCAACCTTTGGTCTACTACTTTCCATGCTCAAATTGCTTCAAAGTAAAGGTAATTATAAGCAAATGGCATGATTTCCAAGCCCATGAACTCGTCAGATCAAGCAGTTAAGCCAAATGAAAAGAAGCATTATCAGAATTGGTAGTTTTCTTCTCTTTGGTTCATCTTATGACACTCTACCACTTCTCTAATCTTCCTAAAGTGCTCATAGGATGAAAGTGCAGGTAATTGAAAGAAAATTAGAAGATGGCAAGCATGTGAACTCCCATGATCAAGTAATTAACCCAAATTGGGATAAATCTCTCTTATAATGGAAGATTCTTCACTTAGAATGATCATATGGCTCTCAACCTTTGGTCTACTAGTTTCTGAACACAAATAGCTTCAAAGTGAAGGTAATTTTAAGTAAATGGCATGATTTCCAAGCCCGTGAACTCCCAAGATCAAGCAATTAAACCCATAAGGGGATAAACACTCTTATAATGGAAGGTTCTTCACTTAGAAAGGCCATATGGCTCCCAACCTTTGGTCTGCTACTTTCCAAGCTCAAATAGCTTAAAAGTGAAGGTAATTATAAGTAAATGGAATGATTTCCACGCCCGTGAACTCCCAAGATCAAGCAATTAACACAAATGGTAAGAAGCATTCTCAGAATTGATAGTTCTTCCCTTTGGTTCATCTTATGACCCTCTATCACTTCTCTAATTTTTCTAAAGAGCTAATAGGATTAAGGTGGGAGGTAATTGAAAGAAAATTAGAATATTGCAAGCACGTGAATTCCATGATCAAGTAATTAACCCAAATTGGGATAAACTCAATTATAATGGTAGATTATTCACTTAGAAAGATCATATGGCTGTCAACCTTGGTTTTACTACTTTCCAAGCTCAAATAGCTTCAAAGTGAAGGTAATTATAAGTAAATGCCATGATTTCCGAGCCCGTGAACTCCCAAGATCAAACCAATTAACCCAAATGGAAACAAGCATTCTCAGAATTGGTAGTTCTTCCTTTGGTTCATCTTATGACCCTCTACCACTTCTCTAATATTTCTAAAGAGCTAATAGGTTTAAGTTGAAGGTAATTGAAAGAAAATTAGAAGATTGCAAGCACGTGAACTCCCATGATCAAGGAATTAACCCTAATTGGGATAAACACTCTTATAATGGATGGTTCTTCACTTAGAAAGATCAAAAAGCCTCTCAACCTTTTTGGTCTACTACTTTCCATGCTCAAATTGCTTCAAAGTAAAGGTAATTATAAGCAAATGGCATGATTTCCAAGCCCATGAACTCGTCGATCAACGAAGTTAAGCCAAATGAAAAGAAGCATTATCAGAATTGGTAGTTCTTCTCTTTGGTTCATCTTATGACACTCTACCACTTCTCTAATCTTCCTAAAGTGCTCATAGGATGAAAGTGCAGGTAATTGAAAGAAAATTAGAAGATGGCAAGCATGTGAACTCCCATGATCAAGTAATTAACCCAAATTGGGATAAATCTCTCTTATAATGGAAGATTCTTCACTTAGAATGATCATATGGCTCTCAACCTTTGGTCTACTAGTTTCTGAACACAAATAGCTTCAAAGTGAAGGTAATTTTAAGTAAATGGCATGATTTCCAAGCCCGTGAACTCCCAAGATCAAGCAATTAAACCCATAAGGGGATAAACACTCTTATAATGGAAGGTTCTTCACTTAGAAAGGCCATATGGCTCCCAACCTTTGGTCTGCTACTTTCCAAGCT